>JAJPUD010020428.1:3758-24731 GCA_023553655.1 Myrmecobius fasciatus | reverse complement strand
TGTCCGATATCCTTCTTTTCTCAGCCAAATTCCAAGAAGGGAAAAATGCTAAAACTATTGCCTCTGTTTGCTCTCTCATTCAACTTTACAATTTGATTTCCGATCTCATTTTTTGACAGAAATCGCTCTGTACAAAACATGATTTCTTAAATTGCCAAACCTGATCATCTTTTTGGGGGTCCTCATTTTTCTTGATCTTTGCAATTTTTGTCATTGTTGACCACACTCTTCCTGGGTACTCTCTCTTTTTTGCATTTTTATCACATATTTTCTTAGTCTCCTCTGTTGGCTCAGCATGCATATTGTATATTTTAATTTGATCCCATTCTAGACCAAGGCTTGGACCTTGGCTTGCTTCTTTTATTTTTCCAGACTTTCAGTGCTCTTAACAATTCCTTTTGGTTTAATAATCATCGCAATGAAGATGATTTCCCATATTTGACGTGTGTGTGTGTGTGTGTGTGTGTGTGTGTACAATTTATCTGTCTCTAATATTTCTCCATATATCTACATATCTATGTCCAGCTATCTTGTCCTTGACTTTCCTCTCACCCTCATAGGACTGTGGATCACAGAAGTATAGATTTTGACCTGAATGAATTTATCTAATTCCTTTAATTTACAGATAAAGAAGCTGAGACCCAGGTCATACAAGTAACAAGTGAGCTAGGATTGGAACCCAGGTCCTCTGCCCCTAGAGACAACTTTCCACTGTATCATCACCTACCATCAGTCATTTCCAATTGGCTGGCCTATAAACACCTGACTCATCATGTACAATAGATCTTAGTGTCTTTCTCCTCAAACCCTTTTGTCTTCAAGCTTCCCTTTTTCTGTTCTACTCTTCCAGCCTTCCAGGATCATGCTTTTGGCATCCTTGACTCCACATTAGCCCACATATTGTCCTTGTCAGTTATTAGTGGGATAGGACTTACATGTCACTTTTTATCTCAAGCCTCCCTGGTTAGGCCCCATAGAACTGAGTGCCTTTGTCCTCAAACCCTTTTGTCTTTCAGGCCTCATCTAGGCTATTGTACCAGCCTCCTAATTGGTTTGCTGCTCTGTGCCATCCTTCTTGTAGCTGGCAAAGTATTTTTTCCTTAAATGCAAATCTGACCATGTCACCCCTGTTTAGTAAATTCCAGTGGTTCTTTATTGCCTTCAGGATCAAATTTAAACCTGCTTTATTTTTTAGAGTCCTTCATAACCTGGTCCTAGCTGCCTCATATATTAATCCTCTTCCTTCGCTCTGTATTTCAGCCAAACTGGCCTTCTCTTCCTTACACAGAACACCTTATCTCCCATTTCCTTTTCTTTAGGTCTTTGCGCATCTCTGAAGTGCATTCCCTTCTCCCACTGCCTCATAGAATCTCTCTTTTTTTTTTTTTTTCCCAAGATAGAATTCAAACAATAAAGCTTTTTTTCTGATTCTCCCAGCTATTAGGCTTCTCCTTTCTTTAACTACCTTGTATTTATCTATATTTATTCTCTTCATAGTCATTCTGTGTTGTATTTATGCATGTACTTATTGTTTCCCCCAGGAGAATATAAGCTCCTTGAGAGTCAGGATTGCTTTATTCTTGGTATTTGTTGCCTCAGTGCCCAAGAGCATATAGCATGCAGTACGAGCTTAACAAATGCTTGCTATCTAATTAACCTAGTCTGCATTGGTTTTTTTTTTTTTTAAAGATTTTTCAGCAATGATGAAATCACAAGTCTAGATCAAAAACAACAGCAACCTCTAAATTTCAAAAATACTACAGTCTCTCTAAATTCTTAAGTGTATATTCTGTGTGAAACTTTCTGAAAGAAATAAAAGTCTGGAGTTATGAAGTTATTCATTTACCAAAATGGGATCTTCCTAATTAAATGTACAAAATATTCTGCATATTCTGTGTATAGTTATGTAACTACTGGAGAGATTATGATTTGTATGAAGTAGAAAGTTTTTGCTGGGCTTAGGATTCTAACTATTCTCTTTGCACTCACCTTTGGATTGTGGACATCACCAGACTTTTCCAGATATTTCCCTTCTCCCATCAGTCATCTGGTTACTTCCCTTAGTTTTCCTAACATCCCCACAAGTCTCCTTAAACATGCCCAGAAATTGAGCTCTGGGAGTAGCCAGGTGGCCCAAGACAGCTTGTCCAGTCTTTGCAGTCCGCCAGACTGGATGAGCCCATCCTTAACCTTGTAGATTCATGCTTTTACCCTCAGTTGGGAAGTTAGGAAGGATAGCTAGACCGGCAGATGCCTAGAGAAGGGAGAGAACATTTATTAAGTGCTTACTATGAGTTATGATTGTGCTAATAGGGATACAGACAGGAGCAAGACAGCCCCTGTCATCAAGGCGTTTGTTATGATGACTGTATGAAGGAGGGCTAGAAGGGAACAAGATATGCAGGTGGCTGGCAAGTTTTTGAATGAAATAATATTTGTAAAGCACTTTGCACAGTGCCTGACACACACATACACACAAACCATCTTATCTATTGGGGGTTTTATTGTTCTTAGAGGCCTGGTTCTGGGTAAAATAAAGCATAAACTCATCAGAGCCTGGCTTCCCAGAGGCAGAATACAGGCTTCTGGTAGCAGGCGAGGAAGAGATGATGGCCACAGTGTGGTGAGCCTGCTGAAGCTTTGAGCTGGGGAGATCCCAGCAATTTCCACTCTCTCCATCTCTTTCCCTCTATTTAAGACTTATCACTGACCTTCCAGCTTCTCACAATGCATTCTAACTAGTACAAATCAGAAATTACTGTGGTTGACCATACTTTTATTTTTCAATACTAATGGAACAGAAATAAAAACTCCAAGATGATCTCCAATTTATCATGTAAATATCTTGTTTGTACATAGAGGTTTGCATGTTATCTTCCCCATTAGAATGTGAGCTCTTTGAGAGTAAGGACTGTCTTTTACCTTTTTTTTTTTTTTTATCCCTATGAAATTTCATTCTGTCAGGTCCTAAGAGAAGGACAGACATTACCAGCTGAATGGATTATTAGCAATCCCCAGTTTATTAAAAAAAAAAAAATGCCACTAATCTTGGACTTGTTCTGCTCTCCCAGCCGTGGTGGGCAGAAGAAGGTAGGGGCCATGGCGGAGCTCTTGTGACTGCTCTAGCACCAGTGGCTGGGCCCATGTCTAGTCATGATCCAACTTTTTTCTAAAAACTTCCATGCAGGTTATTCAGGCTCACCCCTGTGACCATACGTCTCTCACCTATGAAAAGACTTCTCCAGGGCAGGTGGAAAGAAAGGGAAATACTTCCCTGTGTAAATGAGCAGAAAAAAGCAAAACTTTTCCATTCCACCCTATAGGTTTCATCTCAATTGCATTAAATCCTTTGGTAGATGGATTATGACAGTCTCCTACAAAAAATCAGCTATTCCATAACATCACACTCCATAACATCAAAATAATGTCAGAACTTAACTGAAGGAGGGTAAGTTCAGTATCACAAGTCACAGTGAATGTCATTGTCAATCACAGTGGAAACCTGACTTGACAAGTTACTTCGGTGGTAATCAGCCTAAACTACATGTAGAATATATTACATGCCCATGGCAGATTGATGTAATATATTTTGTGCACAAACAAATCTGCATGTGTGCCAAGTACTATGATAAGTCCTGGGGATACAAAGGGAGGCAAAAACATGGTCCTCGTTCAGCAGTCTTCCAGAATATCAAATCGTATCAATGTGTATGTGAACAAACAGCATAACTATATCACTATCAAAAAATCTCTAATACCTACATGATAATACTAATGAATAAGCACGAATCACAAAATAAATTTTTAAAAAGGTTAAACATGTACAGATTAATAAATGCATCAAGGAAAATGTACTTACATTTAAGCCACACAATTCATGAATGAACTTCAGCATTGTCACTTGGCTATGTGAATAACTTTTTTTTTTTAAGTTTTTCCAGTAATATCACAGGTTACTTTGGTTTCCAGTCAAATAGGCTTAGCTCTTTTGTGACCTACTGAGCCTTTTGCCCTTCTGCCTGAGGTAGTCAGTGATATGGGCTGGCTATCTTTATCAACAGAGCTATAGCCTTCCTTAAACCTGGTATTGTGGAGGGCTTTATTAACAGATGTGGGGGCATGTTTGTATTCTTGGAGTCTTTACAGCTTATAGTTGAAGTTCATGGCAGAATTGCTTCTGGAGTCAATTCTCTTCCATTATTTGGACTGGTTTTTGGGTTATAGTACATAGAGCCTTCATTTGAATATCTGTTTTTCACCCATTGTTTGGTTCAGGTTGTCTTTGTACTACTAATACATGTAATTTTTTGCTTACAGTGTCCATTAGTCTCTACCTACTTCCTATAAGTAGGAAGAGGTCACAGTGAATTATCATTACAAGGCCCCCATTGGCCTCCAGGATTATTCTATAAACAGACAAGTTGCCCCGTTTCTTCACAATTTATTATAGAATCCTTTCCGTGAGTCTGATAATTTGTGTCCCATGAACACTAAGGATTTCTCAGAAGAAACTGGCTCCTTGTTGAAGGGGTTGGCAGTGAAATTGGGCATCATACCAGTATTTCTGTCACCAATCTTCTGGCTAAAGAAGCTTTTCAGATTTTTAGTTGAGAGTTGTATTGGTTGCCTCTGTCTATAATCTCTCCATCCTTAGAAATTCCAAAGTACAAGTCAATAGGTAGGTATGACTCACCCAAATATCAAAAATTGTATGTTGTTATTAGTGGAGTTGGACACATTTTGGTAAACTACTGAGATTTTTGTTCTAGTTTCAGTGTTCTTGAAACATTTGCATGGCATCTCCCTTTAAGAGTTTTGGACTTCTTAATGCAAATCAAAGTTGCATCTCCTGGAATAGTGTACTGACAAAGTTTCTGACTTTGTTCAAATGGATCCTGGCAAGAAGTTCATTCACAGAGCAAACAACATTTCTCCTACAGACTTACATTACTGGGGAACCTTTTTCATTCCTGGCTGAGCATTCCTGTGCACCTCCGATGGCATTGTCCACCCACACTAAAAGATGGTTTATTCTCACTGCTTTTGGCCTCCCCTGTCCATGTCGTCATGTGAGGCTCTCATGGGCATAGAATAACATGCCCTGTATCAGTTGTATCCAAGTACCACAGCCCAGAAGAATGCTGTCTTGCACAGTTCTAACTTAGGCCATTGCTTCAAGAGTAAAGTGCCTTCAAGAGACTGGCACTTGAGACCTTTACCATCATTTCCTCACTTCCTGGCTCGGCTAACTTCAAGTAGTCTTTCCTCAGTCATCCCTCTCTCCACCGATTGTCCACAGAGAACTGGAGTGAAGCAGATTGATCGAATGAAGCGGAGTTCACGTACACGACTGGCACGCTGTCTGGCTTAAGTCCCAGACTGAGCTTGTATCACCTCTGGCTTGTAATTCAGTTCTTTGTGTGTTACAGATAGTTTTTTTAACTCTTTCTTTAGAAAATGATCCTGGAGCTTAACTGTCATGTGGCCTTCCAGACAAGTCACCTATACCCATGTTAGCTCTCCCTGCCTGCTAATGTAGCTGGATTCATGATTGGTTAGTGATGCCATTCAACTCTGGGAAACCTCTCCTAACTTTGCCTCTGGTCAGAAAATGTCAGCCAAAATTCACACTCACAGCATCATTCCACGCTCACACTGGTTAAAATTTAAATCAAGAGAACTCCCCACTCAACATCATCCTATGCTCACACCTGTCGGGATCTAAGTCAGTAAAAATCCACACTTGCAACATTATTCCATACTCGTACCTCTTCAAAACTAGAAGACCAAGAACTTCAGAACAGATTTTATATTCAAACCATTGCTGGCAAATGCAACTGGTTTTAGATGATCATACTTCTCTTGTCCCTGGAGTGTTCTTAAACCCTCCGAGATGGCATTTGTGTGCCAATCTTGTATATGTGAGTGAAGTCATTCAGTGGGTTAGCAATAGTTCTTAACAGACTTCTTATAACCACCACCAAATCCTTAAAAGGTCCTTTTAGAGTTAACATGAACTGATGCATTTAGAACCAAGAAAACATTGTACTCAGCAATAGCAATATTATGTGATGATCAACTGTGAATAACAATACAATAATCTAAGGCAGTTCCAAAGAATATGTGAATAAAAAAAAAAAATTATATCTACCGCCAGAGAAAGAATTGGTGGAGTCTGAATGCAGATTAAAGCATGTTAGTTTTTATTTTTGTTCTTTTTGTCTGTTTCTTTTTACAAAATGACTAATATGGAAATATGTTTTACATGAATGCACATGTATATAAGCTTTATTAAATTGCTTGCCTTCTAATAAGAGGGGAAGAAGAGAGGGAGAGAATTTGGAACTCGAAATTTTTTTATATGATGTTAAATTTGTTTTTACATATAATTGGGGAAAATAAAATATTTTTTTAAAAGTAAAGTATTTATATCTTGAAGGTTTGGAGGAATGTGACTTTCTTCTCTGGCTTGGAGTTTATATTTTATCTTGATGCTATATGACTCAGTTACTGGACAAAAACTTTGAAAAACTAGCACTTTTTAATTGAAAGGTTCACACCATTTTCTTCTAACTGATCCAACACTTTCATCAGTCTTTCCTCTTGTTCTAGGGTCTTCCCAAAGACAATAATGTCACCAGGATATATCAACACTTGAAGGTAGTTCACGTCTTTACTTTCTCCATCAATTGTTGGAAATTGGCAGGTACTCTCAAGATGCATTGTGGCCATGTGCTTAAACTGGTAAAATCTAGCTGGGAAGATGAAAGCAAAACTTGTCTTTCTCTACTGTAGAAATTTTTTTTTTTTTTAAATTAAAAAGGGGTGGGTTGTTTTGGTATTACAGGACTTTATTTCTCCTTCCTCCTCTACTACCTCACTGGAAAAAAGAAAAGCAAAAATCCTTGTAACAAATATTCACAGTCAAGCAAAACAAATTTTCAAATTAAGTGTGTCCAAAAACGTGCTTCATTTTGTGCCCTGAGTCCAGGATGGGGGGACAGCATGTTTCACCATCAGCTCTTTGGAATCATGGATGGTCATTATATTGATCAGAGTTCTTATAGTTTTCAAAAGTTACTTGTTGTCATATTATAAATTGTTCTGTTTCTGCTTACATCATTCTGCTTCAAATCATACAAATCTTACCATGTCTCTTTAAAATCATCTTTTTCATAACTCTTACAGCAAAATTATAGTTCATTAAATTTATCTCCCATAAATTGTTGATGAATATCCCCTCGGTTTCCAGGGTGTTTTTTGCCACTACAAAAAGTGGTTATAAATGTTTTTGTGAATATAGAACTTTTTGCTCTTTCATCTCTATGGGATAGAAGACTAGCATTGCATAACGGAGTCAAAGCAGAAGCACTGTTTCTTAGTTTTTGTGTATAATTCCAAATTGCTTTCCAGACTTGATCCATTCACTGCCCCACCAATAAAGAAAGCATCAGTGTGTCTGTTTTTGCATAGAATATCCAACATTGGTCACTTTTTTTGGTCATGTTTGCAGTTGTGTGGTGAAGTAAATAAAGACTTGGGCCTGGGATCAGGAAATCCTTAGTTACCATCTGTCCTCAGACATTTACTAGGTGTATGCCCCCTGGTTAAGTCACTTGACCATTATTTGCCTCAGTTTCCTCGTCTATAAGATGAAGATAATAAAAATACTTTTAAGAACTGTGAGGATAAAATATGTTAATATTTGTAAAGCACTTTGCAAAAATTAAAGTATGTAAATAAATGCTAGTTATCACTAGCTATTATCTTTGCCAATTTGACAGGTTTATGGTGGAATCAGAATTGTTTTACTTTGCACTCTCTAATAATTAGTGATTTTTTTAAAAAATGACTATGAATAATGTGAATTTCTCTCCTTGAAAACAATTTGTTCATATCTATATGTCATTTATCAGTCATAGAATGACACATCCTTATAGATCAAAAGTGATTTAAGGCATTTTTTTTCATATGACTCTAGTTAGCTTTGATTTCTTCTTCTGAAAACTGTTCATATCTTTTAATTAGTTATGAATGTATTTTTATAAATTTGACTCAGTTCCCTATATAGTTAAGAAATAAGGTCTTTATCAGAGAAACTTGCTCATAAAATTCTCCATTCTCTGACCCCCATTTCCTTCTTTCCCTCTAATCTTGGCTATATCAGTTTTGTTTGTGCAAAAGCTTTTTAGTTTATTTTAATCAAATTTATCCATTTTACTTTTCATGATCCCTCTGTCTCATTAGATCATAAATTCTTCCCTGATCTATAGATCTGACATAAAAGTTTCCATGCTCCCCTAATTTGCTTATATCAGATTTTGTCTAAATTATGTACCCATTTTGACTTTTTCTTGCTATGTAGTGTAAAATGTTGGTCTGTACTTAGTGTCTGTCAAATTGTTATCTAGTTTTTCTAGCATTTTTTGTCAAATAGCAAGTTCTTGCCTCAAAAGCTTGAATCTTTGTGTTTATCAAACACTAAATTACTATGATCATTTACTGTGATGTATTGTATATTTAATCTGTTCTTCTGATCTACCATTCTATTTCTTACCTAGTACCAGATTGTTTTTATGATTATTGCTTTATAATACAGTTTGCGGTCTGAACTACTGTGTTGTTTTCCTTCATATTTTTTTCCCATTGATTCCCTTAATATTCTTGACCTTTTGTTCTTCCAGGTGAATTTTATAACTTTTTCTGGCTCTATTAAAAAAAATTCTTGATGGTTTGATTAGTATGGCACTTAATGCAGTTTTATGCATGAGTTAACTACTAAAGTATCAACTTAAAGCCCTAGGATTTTTGGGACATGCTTGAAAATAAAACCTTTGTTAGATAAGCTTACTACAAAGATTTTTCCCCTAGTTAATTTTCTTTTAATTATAGCTTTATTTTTGTTTGTGTAAACCCTTTTAAATTTTATGTAATCAACCTTATCTATTTTATCTTCTGTGATCCTTTCTATTTCTTGTTTGGTTATGACCCTTTCTTCTATGTATAGATTTGATAGATAATTTTTTTTGTCTCTCTAAATTGTTTTTGATATAATCTCATATTTATATCATATCTTCTTTTAGAGCTGACCTCGGTATGAGTTATGAGGTATTGTTCAAAATCTAATTTTTTCCATACTGCTATCCCATTTACGCAGTAGTTTTAGTCAAATAGTGAGCTATTGCCCATGTAACTGGGGTCTTGTGTTTGTCAAATACTGTTATTGAATTTATTGCTTCTGTATTTTGTGTAGCTAACCTGTGCCATTGATCATTTTTTTTTTTTAACTAGTAGCATATTGTTTTGAGAAGTACTACTTTGTGGTTTGGATTGCCCATGTGACATGGTGGAATAAAGTACCAGGCCTGGAGTCAGACATTCATCTTCCTGAGTTCAAATTTTGCCTCTTAGTTGTGTGACCCTCAGCAAGTCACTTTTTGCCTCAGTTTCCTCATCTGTGAAATACGCTGGATAAGGAAATGGCAAACCCCTCCAATATCTTTGTCAGGTAAACCCCAAGTGAAATCATAGAGTAAGGGCATGACTAAAAAGCATATGGAATAGCAGCAAACTATAGTTTTAAGATTCACTACTGCTAGACCCTCTTTTATTTCCACTTGTTTTTTTCATTATCTTCCTGAGATTGTTGGCCCTTTTTTTGCCTCCATATGAATTTTATTCTTTTTTTTTTTTCCTTTCTAATTCTCTAAGGTAATCTTTTGATAATTTCATTATTCTGAACTTCTGGGTCATCCATTAACAAGGCCAAGGACTAAACTTTTCTCTATCTCCACAACCTCTCAAACTTTTCTCAAACAGAAATGATTCACCAAAGATAAAGCAACTTTAGCTGTCTCCATGGTCTAAGATACCAAGAACCCAGAAGAAGATTAAAACAAAACAAATCAATGAACTGACAGCTAACCCATATTCGATCAGCACAGACTTGCACACAATACATGACTTCCTGTCTCTCTCTGCAGGGCCTAGAGTTCCAGGCTCCCACTCCCTGAGGCTGCTATAGCCAGAGCCATTCAACAAGACTCTGGAGGATAGTAGAACCGAGGAATAGGGTAGGACCCGTCTGGGCATATCAAAATCTACAGCCTGGTCTGTGCCAGTGACCCAAACTAAAAAGGGCAGCGCTTTGTCCAGGCCTAGTACTGCTGGGCCTAGGAACAGAGGGAGGTGGCAGGACACCACGTTGTAAGGAGCCTTAGTAGATTGGAGAAAAGAGCCCAGTCTCCAGTGGGCCGGTGCTGTCCCCTTAGCAGTCACTTCTGGGAGAGACTTAGGCTAATGAGCTGTGAGGGACTGTCCAAGTGGGAGGGGGCTGAGATTCTCTTAAATCCAATCCCTGGGGAAAAGCACCTGCAGAAGGAAGAGAGCCTCAAAGTGATCAGTAGGAGAAAATAATGAGAAAAAAAATAAATTTGCCAAAGATCTCGGGAGAAGCCGAGAAATTAACAGGAAAATATCAAAGGAAATGTGGCCTCCATAGCTATTAAATGAGTTCAGGCATCTGTGAGTAAAATCTGCATAAACAAAGGAAATTGAGTCAATACTTGGACTTGCAGAAGGCCCTACGGACTTTGAGGGAAGCATGGAACCATGACACACTGTTCCTCGGTAATTTAAAATAGAACTAAGAATTGTGAATGCAAAATTTATGTCCTGTGCAGCAGATGTAATTGGCAGAATAGAAAAACGGGTCTTTGATGATTTCTCACCAAAGAAACAAAAGAGTTCAGTCGCTGATTGAGTATGAAAATATAGAGAAGTAAAGGACAATCTGGAAGAAGAGAAGCAAAAAGAAATAATATTAAAAGAAAACATATCTATTTGGAAAAAAAAATCCTGAAGACAGAATGTGTAGAGACAACCTTAAGATTATAGGTTTCCCAGAGCACAAGTCAAAAAACTTGAACATCATACTACAAGAAAGCTGCCCAAATTAATTTGGGTAGTATTCTCACTTTTATTTATATCATTATAAACAACATTTCTCCTACTATTTGGGTCTATTTCTATAAGTAGTTGTTGTGGTTGTATTAATATAGTTCTTGTGTATAACTTGGCAGATAAACTCTCATGTATTCTGTTCATTTTATAGTAATTTTAAGTGAATTTTTTTCTATTTATTCTCAATGGATTTTATTGGTATTATGCAGAGATGTGTGTGAATTTATTTTATATCCCACAACTTTACTGAAGTTACTGTTTTAATTAATTTTTTTGTTGAACTTCCGGAAATCTATCATATCTTCAAAGAGTGATAATTTTCTTTCTTTACCTATATTCTCTCAATTAAAAAAAAGGTCAAATGGAAGTGGTGATGATGTTTGTTTTACTTGTGATTTTACTGGAAATGGTTCTTCTGGTTTATTCCTGTTACATTTGTTAACTCTTGGTTTTAAATATATTCTATTTATCATTTTGATGAAAGGTCCATTCCTACATTTTCCAGTAATTTTAAATACAAGCGAATGTTGTATTTTGGCAAAAACTTTTTCTCTATCTATTAGTATAACATGGTTTTTATTGTATTTGTTATTAAAAGAGTTAAGCCAGTATTTTTCCTTATATTAAGTCAATTCTGTATTCCTGACATAAAATCAACCTGGTCATGGCATACAATCTTTGTGATATGTTGTTCTAGCCTCTGCTAATATTGTATTTAAATTTTTTTCATTATTGTTCCTTAGAGATTTTGATACACAGCTTTCTTTTTCTGTTTTCAGTCATGGTATTTGGTAGGATCATTGTTTTTGCTATTTTTACAAACAGTTAATGAAATATTGAAATTAATTGTTCTCTTATTGTTTGATAGCACTTACGAATCCCTATGGTCTTGGGATTTTGTTCATGGTTTGTTCAGTTTTTTCCTCTGAAATCAGATTATTTAAATTCCCTATTTCTTATCTCTTAATTAGGGTATTTTACACTTTTGTAAATAATCATTTTTATCATTTAAATTGGTTTTATTGACATATAGTTGGACAAAATAATTTG
This sequence comes from Myrmecobius fasciatus, assembly GCA_023553655.1. Classification (NCBI taxonomy): domain Eukaryota; kingdom Metazoa; phylum Chordata; class Mammalia; order Dasyuromorphia; family Myrmecobiidae; genus Myrmecobius; species Myrmecobius fasciatus. The sequence goes on along the minus strand of JAJPUD010020428.1, from coordinate 12,719 downwards.
TAATAATATCTTTTGTTATTTTGACCAGGTACCGGTAATTTGGTTTTCTTCTTTTTTCTCTTTAATCAAATTAGCCAGTGGTTTATCTTTTGAACAAAACAGCTCCTAGTTTTATTTATTAATTCAGTAATTTTTTTTAATTTCTTAATTTCTTGGTTTTTAGGATTTCTATTTTGGAGTTTGATTGGGATTTTTCAATTCATTGATTTTCTAATTTTATTTTAGCTGCATGACCAATTTATTAATTTGGTCTTTTACTTCTTTGTTAATGAAAATGTTCAAAGATATCAGTTTTTCCTTAAGGACTGTTATGGCAAACGTACCAAAAATTTTGGTATTGTTGTTATTATTAATGAAATTATCTACTGTTTCTGTTATTTATTCTTTAACTCACCAATTCTGTAGAATTGTTAGTCTTCACTTTATTTTCAATTCTTTTTTTCCCCCAGAGGCCCATTATTTAACATAATTTTTATTGTATTGTAGTCTAAGAAGCACATATTTAATATTTCTGTTTTTCTGCAATTGTAAGGTTTTTATGACATAATACATGGTTGATTTTTGTAAAGATTCTACAAACAGCTGAGAAATATGTTTACTCCTTTCTTCCATTCAATAATTCTCAGATCTATCTTAGCTAACTTTTGAAAACTTCTATTCCGATCCTTAACTTTTTTATTTGCTTTATGAAAGGAGTAACATTGAAGTTCCCTATTATTTTATTTTGCTGTCTTCTTATAAATTCGTTTAGTTTTTCTTTTAAGTATTAAGATGTCATCCCATTTATTCCATATATGCCAAACATTGAAATCAATGGTCACGTGACCAACAAGATTAAGGCTAGATGCTTTTTCTGATCTTTACAATCTCTCACACCTTTCCTCTTCAAAATAGAAATGATGTGCCAGAAATAAAGCACTTTTAACTGTCTCCATGGCCTAGGACACCAAGAACCCAAATTCCCAAACAAGGGGTTATACTCAGCCCTCCCATTTCCCACCACCATCCACAGTCCCGTAGCAAACTTGCACGAATCAGCTCACAGGTTTGCAAGGGAGCTCAGGCTCCCAGACTGACCTTCTTTCCTTCCTCCCCATGTCACAGAAATCCCAGCTCCAAACAGCAGAAACTTGCTCACTCAGCACACTGCCGAGGAACAGAGGCAGGGGAGCTCAGCTCTGCAAACCTTCTCTTTCCCCGCCAGTGCCCCAGAAGTCCAAATCCCAAAGAGCTCTACTCCAAATGTCAATTAACTCGGGCAGCTGTAGCCCCGCTGTATTCCATGCGACTAGTAGTGGAGAAACAGCAAGAATGGGACAGACAGAACTATCCACTCCTGATCTTGGAATGGAGCCCAACTCTACATCTCCATACCCCCCCCCCCCGTCCCCAAGACCCCGGAAGTGAGCTTAGGCTGAGGTAGCTGCGTGGTTGGGCTCTGTACCGCTGGGCCACAGAACTGAAGAACAGAGAAAACGGAGAGGGACTTTCTGGGCTGGAGCTGGACTCCGTCACTAAGCTGAGGGGAGAAGCTCAGCATCTAGCCAGGGCCAGTTCTGCGCCGTCCCCCCACCCACACCCACACACGTGTCACGGGGCAGAGACCGAGAATGATGAAGAATTGCCCAGAATGAAGGGGACCAAGATACTTGAGATCCAATACTCAGAGAAACCACCCTCTGAAGGGGAAGGAAATGAGAAAGGGAGCAATAAGGGAAACGAAAGAGGGGGAAAGGCAGCTTGTTGGTATAGTGGATAGAGCGCCAAAGCCCGAGTCAGGAAGAAAGCCCTTGAGTTCTAATCTGGCCCCAGACTGGCCAAGTCACACCCCGTTTGTCTCAGTTCCTCATCTAAGATGAGCGGGAGAAGGAAATGGTAATCACTCCGGCATCTTTGCCAAGGAAAGCCCAACTGGGCTCACAGAGAGTCGGATATGACGGAAATTAAACAGCCAGGCGGGGGTGGGGGGGGGGGAGACCGAAGCTACCAAAGATGTCTGGAAGAACAAAAAAACAGCTAAACCCAAAAGAAAGACACTAAGAACAGAAGCAAATATGGCAAATGAGTATAGGCATCTAGAAGTGAGTACTGCAAAACGAAGGAAAATAAATAACTAATGATGTAGAAAGCTTGTGGATTTTAGGAATAACGGAACAACAGTACTGCTTCTTTATTATTTAGAAGAGAAATAAATTATGAAAACAAAATTTATGCCCCATGAAGCAGCAATAATTGGCAAAAGATAAATTCATGGTATTATTTTTCTGCAAAATATAGTTTCCCTATTTTTGTTTTTTGGATCTATTTTTTTGCTGTAACTATCTGAAATCATAATTGCTTCTGCTTTTTTGTGTGTTTTTGCCCACCACATAATAGATTTTGCTCCGACCCTTTAACTCTTTGTGAGTCTTTATGTTTCTAGTATATTTATCGTAAACAACATATTGGATTTTGCTTTCTAATCCATTATACTATCTTCTTCACTTTTAGGATGAGTTCCTCCCATTCATATTCAATCATCATAGTGAACTGTGAATTTCCCTCCATCGTATTCTTCTACATTTTCTCCTCTTTTATTCCTTGTTGCCTCCTTATTATATACTCTTATCCTTTCCTTTTAACACTTTCACTGTCCCTCTTCAAATTTAAGGTTTTCTTATGAATAATTTCTCCCTAACTCTACCTTCCCGATTATCTTCCCTGTTCCTTTCTGTATCCCTGTTGAGTTGATTATATTCCTATATCACACTTTTTCTGAGTGTATTATGTATTTGTACATACTACCATCTTTTAATCAATTTAGATGAAAACAAAGTTGGTGTGTTGTCTCCTCCCCCTTCCCATCCTTCCATGTTTAAAAATACTTATACATGAGTATCCTGATATAGTAGTTGATAAAATCCTCCATCCTTATTTTTCTTCAAGTGTTCTCCCCTCCTTTGCCTTTTGGCATTGTTTGAACAAAACTTTCTAAGTCTTCTGTCTCTTGTGACTACCTATGTAATCCCTTATGCTATTAATATTCTTTAAAGGATCCTTTTATTATCCCCTCCTCTTTCATTAGAATATAAATAGTTCATATGTTTAAAGTACCATCTGATTCTCTTACATCCCATATATATATATTTCAAAGTTCCTTTCAACTCAGATTTTTTTCTGCCAGGAATGTTTGAAAGTTACCCATTTTGTTGAAGGTTTACTTTAGTCCTTGTAAGATTGTACTTCTTACTGGGAGAGTTATTATTCTTCTTGGTCGTAGACCTTTAGCTTTTGCCTTTCCAAATATTTCATTCCATGTTCTCTATTCCTTTATAGTGGGAACTGATAAATCTTTTGCAATCCTGACTTGTCTCTCAGTGTGTGAATTTTTTATTTCTTGATGCTTCTGTCATTTTTTAATTCTGTCCAGAAGCTCTGGATTTTAGTTGTGACATTCCTGGAAGTTTTCATTTTAGGTTTTCTTTCAGAAGGTGATTGGTTTCATATTGTCTTCGGCTGGATAATTATTTTTAATGGGGGTGTGTGTGTGTGATGCTAAAGTCTGTCTCTTTGATCTGTTTCCCTGTTCATGTGTTTTTAGTAAGTAGGAGATGCTTTACAGTTTCCTCTTCTCAGTCTTTTGACTTAATTTTTTTTTTTAATCTCTTGGACTCTTTAACTTCTTTTTTGTCCACTCTAATTTTTAGGGAATTTATTACTTAGAATAAGGTTTTGTATGTCTTTGTGTAAATTCTTTCCTCAAGTCTCTCTTCCATGGCTCTAATTTTTTGATATCATTTTTTTACTCTTTAAAAAAACCAAAACACTTTTTTCTAATTATGCTGATTGCTCTTCTGAGAAAATTGGATTTTTCTTTGATTTTGATTACAGATTTTTTTAATGTTACTTATTCTTCCAGGTTTGTGTCTTCTTAGTCATCTCTACAATCATAAAAAAATTATTTGTTTTGTTTATTTATTTATTATTTCTTATAAACTTCTGATTAGGACTTAGGACTAATTTGAGGACTTAGGAGTTGAGTTCTAGTTCTTTTCTACTCCAGGAATCCAATCAAATTGAAACCTTCCTTTCCCCTTGAAATTTTCTTTTTGCTCAGACTCCCTCTTTCCTTGGGGGTAATATTTCTTTTCCTTCATCATGGACACAGAGGTTACTCCTCCTTTTGTTGATTATTTGCTTTGTAACAGTGCACACTTTAATATGCTGCCTTCTTGCTTAATGAATGCATTTTTCTTAATTGAAAATGTTAACTGAGTAAGTTAAAGAGTTAAATTTACTACATTGCAAATAAATTATTGTGTAGATTACAACACTCAGAGAGATCTCTATATCCTTAAAGAATGATGGAGTGGATTAAAATCTTGGACAGTAAAACAATATCAAGTACACTTTTTTTTTTAATGATTGTTGTAATGATTAACCTGCAAAATGTATAGATCCTGCAGTTACATTTCATTCAAGTCATCAAGTCATGCAAGAATAACACTCTTGTTCCTAAAATACAAACCAAAATGAAAACTCAGAAAAACATGATCAATGACTAGGCAATATTATTTTCTGGGTGTCTTGAAGATAATTTTTTTTTAAACAATGCACTTGACTCTCTTAATTGCAGTTTTCATTTCTGGTGACAGAACCAAGAAAGAAAACCTACTAACTAGGAGCTGGAGCTCCTTAAAAGGTTGGTGCTAAATTTGGAGAAAATGACCCTCTAGTGGCAGCAGATGTATATAAGTCAGTCCTTTTTGGAGCATTTTGCCTCTGAGCCCCAAAGCAATTGAGGTTGGAGAGTTCAGCACTGGAAAATAACCTGGACTTTTGAGAACTCTCCTCAATGCTTGAAAGCCTGGCCATGAGCATAATCCTAGGAATCCATCTGAGGAATATGGTCTTTATCCACTGAGGCGTTATCTGAGTCCCAATCATTCAGTGGTGCAAGAAGACAGTGGACAGAGTGACAAAAATCATGGTGCATTTATCAGAAGGACAACTGGAGACCGGGAAGAGATGATTTCAGTGATCACCAAGAACACAGCTGAGGATCAGAGATGACAATAAAGTATCAGCATCCTCAAAGTAGAAATTAGGAGGCAAGAATGATCATGTTGATAGCATAGAAAAAAGGCAAGAGGGAGACGTGGAGAGAGTAAGTGATGCTAGAGTACCTTCCCCCAGCATTTGTACTTAGAACGGTTCGTTCCCCACTTTTCCAGAAGTCATTCTGGGACACTTCTTCACAGAGGAGCCAGTCAGAACCAAGTCAGTTGGACCAGGGACCAAACTTCATGGTGCAATTTTGGTATTCAACTAGAAATAGAATCATGCTTTTTTTTTTTTGCACGAACTCCCAAAGATGGAAGGAGGGATCCAAATAACTTTTCCCATGTATTTCCGAGGGCTTTGTTCTTGTGAACCTGGAAATTGCCAACTGTGTTCTTATATAGCATCATGTGAGGGCTTCCACATGTTTTCAGAAGACAGACTCACCATAATCAGCAGGATTTCCCTTTAGCTTGTTGTCCATCCTACATGTTTCAGCCAGAGGCTGATCTTCACAATCCAGCTGACTTCCTTTGCTTTTGCTAGCTGGGACATGGTTACCTCAGCCTGGATGCTGACTAGGTCAGACACATTGGCCACAGGCCAGATGCTTGAATATATACTTCAGGGATCTGGTCCCTGGGAGCAGAAGGCCATGAGACAGCTTTGTCTGTGGCCCTGTCAACTTTGTGCCGCCTCATCCCACAGAGAGCACCTCAGGAACTGAAGAGTGGGGAGAAGGGAGGCAACCAGAGATGGGTCAGGAAGGGGGGAGAGGAGTTAAGGGAGGAGGAAGGGGAAAAGAAATCCTTTCATCTTCTGCCCCTCTGGGGATCTGGATCACATCTGCCAGTTGCCAAAGAAGGTAAGTTGTGGGGTAATTAGGTTGTCATGTTGCCCCATGTCCTTCCAGTTTGCCATCTTGGACCAACTTCTCAGTGTCAGATTTTAAAAATTGAGGAATTTGTTAGTGTGAGTCTGCATAAACCCAATGCTAAAAACTGCCTGACAGATACTTCAGGACTCCTGGCATGGTGTTAGTCCAGTTTGGTTTTCATTCATATTTTGTGGTCTACCTAGTAGCCACTAACCAACAGAACTTTGGGATTATCTTTGAGTTAATTGCAAAGGACACTTTATATATATTATTTACAGTGTCTTAGGTCACTTTAGGGGTCAGTGAACTGGATTATGTGTGCTATCCCTTAAGCACATCCTACATTCCACCTAGTAAGAGCATGTCTATTCTCTTGCTGAGCTTCTCCATCCATGCCTTCTATTTTTCTGTTGTTGTTGTTTTTTCTGTTACTGTTACTTTCTGTTGCTGAGGAGTCAACAAAGTCCAATTTCTTAGGATTTACATTGGAAGTTAAAATACTAGTGCCATTTTGTGATGTTCCCCATCATTGCCTGGCTTTGTCTTCTTGAGCAGGCCTTTGGCAGAAGCTACATGAATAGTCAGACTATTGGGCCCCAACTTGTTTGCAGTGTTCTGTTAGCATCCTGAACAGAATGGAATCGGTTACAGTTAAAACTGATAACTCCATGGAAGAAGGGCGGGTTTGATCACAGAAGATCCAGGGTGTCCACTGCCCTGTTAACCCAGCAATTTCCTCCTAAAATTTCAAGTATCCAAATATTAATTATTTGTAAGTCCTCTAAGGTCAAATCCTTCCACCATCCGAAAAGGTATTTTTCTCAAATGTTTTTCATAAAATGAAAGGAGATAGAAATTTGTGCTATACTATCTAGGATGGCAGTGTGATACACATCCTTAGTCATCATTATCACCATGTCCCATGAATCTAGGTAGAAAAAAAGTGCTTACATCCCTGACCTCATCTCCTTTTCTTCCCCCTCCCATCCACCCTCAGGCAATTGGGGTTAAGTGACTTGCCCAGGGTCACACAACTAGGGAATGTTAAGTGTCTGAGACCAGATTTGAACTCAGATCCTCCTGACTTCAGGGCTGGTGCTCTATCCATTGCACCACCTAGCTGTCACTATCTCCTTTTCTTAAAGCTTTATACCCTTTAACTTTCATATCATCAAAACTACATTCTCTTGGGGCAGCTAGGTGGTGCAGTGGATAGAGTACCAGCCCTGAAGTCAGGAGGACCTGAGTTCAGATGTGGCCTCAGACACTTAACACTTCCTAGCTGTGTGACCCTGGGCAAGTCACTTAACCTCAACTGCATCGGCAAAAAGCAAAAAAAAAAAAACAAAAAACCTACATTCTTTTCATGAATGCATCTGTCCTGGATATGACTGTCCTCTATAGTTTTAATAGAAAGTAATTCTGTCTTTTTGGTTGTCTCTTCATGGTCGTGTTTGTGTGTCAGGCTATTATAAATTCCATTTTCTTGTCCTTTCCTGATGGAACAGTTTTGCCCAGTGATCTGCCTCATCAAATTTTCTGAGTTTCTGGTTCTTTCAGCACCTGTAGAAGTTTCCCTGCACCATATGAAAAGAAGTAATTGGGGTTAAATCCTTGGGAGATTATCTGGCTTGTCATTTGCCTGACTTTTTGAAGTGATAACTTTAGATTAATAGTCATTTTCTTACTTTATATTATATGGACATACTATCTTAACTCAAGTCAGCCCTAGAGTTATTTAGCTACTTGGATCATTCTGATCATTTCTGCTTTTTCAGAGGGTAACAGTTCTCTTTCTATTATAAACAAGTATACTATGGACTTAATTAGAGCTAAGTCACCACATCTCACCCCCTAAGCCCTAGAGACATTGCTAAGGGGTATAAAATGTCTCAATGGTATTAATGTAAGCCCACTTTCTGAATATATTACCTTCCTCCCCAATTGTTAGCCACCAGTGATGAGAATCCCGGTTCCATTTAACCACTTAACATTAATTAACTTTTACAAAGGCATAATTACTTCAAAATATAGCGAGAGCAAAATTATAGATGTTTTCTCTATGTCACCTGTGTCTGGGAAGAGTGGGGTCAAATGTAGCACTGTTTCTACATGGTATCAGTGCCACCAAATTCATGTCCAGATGCAGCATAATTGCCAGGTGATTACTCATCTCAGTTAACTGTTGGGCTGAGTCAGAAATTGCTTCTTGCTCCTTTGGGCATTGATACTAGGATAGCTGCAGAACTCAACATATGCCAGATCCCCCAGATAGCTCCCTCCAGACCTTTCAAAATTCACAAAGGTTGATTTCTCAAATTTTCCACTTAAAATGAATGAGCAAATACTGTAGCAAAGGACTGTGGTCTTTTTTAAGATACCACATTACAGTCTTGGAGGTAGCAGATCCAAGAGGTCTCCCTCTACAACACTGACCCTCAATGGGTGCCATCAGTGAAGAAGTCAAACCGAGACCAGAGGATTCCTCTTGAATTCCTCTGCAGCCAATTACAGAATTTCCTCTCCACCATGTCATTAGCTGATTGGAATAATTTGTAGAATGTCTACAAAGGCTCCAAAATCTCTCCAAGACATTTCCATTACACAACATGACAACTGTCCTAGGAACAGATTTCTGCTTATAGAATTTTCATCAGATATCCTCTGTGCATGTGCTAGTGGCCCATCCCACTGTCATTCTTGACAGATATCCATCCATCCGTGCCAAAAAGTGAGCTGAGTGACATTACTAAATTGTAAATGTCATTCTGTTTATTAAGCCAGTTATAAAAAGACGAGGTAATTTAAGCATTCCTGAGATGTTTCCAGAGTCTCTCTTCTTCAGACACCTCAGAAAGTCAAATTTGGGTTTCCATTACTTTTCATCAAACAACTTATCTTGCCCCTATCAGATTCCTGGAAGGTCTGTTAGAAACTCTTGTTATTTTATCTGCACAACCCTCTATGTGATCTTCTCTCTCTCTCTCTCTCTCTCTCTCTCTCTCTCTCTCTCTCTCTCTCTCTCTCTCTCTCTCTCTCTCTCT
>JAJPUD010020427.1:0-24734 GCA_023553655.1 Myrmecobius fasciatus | reverse complement strand
ATAAGTCAAGGATGCCCATTCTCAGCACTATTACCCAGTCAGTCAACATTTTTGGAGCACGCACTTATACTTTGCATTGTGCCAAGTGCCAGGGATACAAAACAATAATAGTAGTACAATAATAACAGGGAGCATTCACAGAGTGCTTACCTAAGCCCTCTGTATTATACAATAAGAAGCAATTATGGTCTCGTTTGTCCTGGGAGGCAGGTGCTGGCAGAACTGAAGCAGACAGGTTAGGGTTAGGGCTTACCTCAGGTGAGGGTTCCCAACTCTAGCTGTGTCGAAGAGTCCTTGTCATTATCTATGCATATATTTTGAAAATAAAAAGCTTTAATAAATAAAATCAACTTTGAAAAAGAAAGAAAGAGTCCTTGTCCTCAAGGAGCTCACAGTCATGCTTTAATACTTTTCCTGCTGTTTGGAGCTATCCAGAAATACCAGTTCTGTCAATAACATAAGAAAGGGAGAATAAAGGGGAAATGAAGTTTCCCTCAAACCAGCCAAGAAAATCCAGCCAGAAGAGCTAGAGGGAGAAAGATAATTTACACTTCTGAAGTTATTATGAATCATCTGAGAATCTTCTCTAGGCACACTCGGGATCTCTGGGAGTGTGGGACAGATAAGACTTCTAGTAGCCTAGTGTGCATTAAACCCAAAGACCGCTGGGCCGTTGTTGACGTTGGGCCTGACTCTTTGACAAAGTAGTGTGACAATAATGAGGTTCAGGCCAAAATCTCACAATAGATACCAAATTAAGGTCCAGATGGACACAAAGCCCAGACATAAAGTGAAATCATGTACATATTGGGGGAAGAAAGGAGACACATTCCCTTTTAGATCTTTGGTGAGGAATGACCAAAGGGACAGGCAGGTGCCACAGGCCATCACAACTTCAAAAAGCTTCTGACCTTATGGGTGGAACCCAAAAAGTTCACAGTCCAAATCAAAGTTTGTATCTTTGTAAGAGCAGGACAAAAGAAAGAAAAGATACCAGAGATCGCCATCTAAAGGGACAAGTCACAGAATGGGAAAAGGGGCAGGAAAGGTGGGACAAGGACAAAACCCCTCCTGCAGGGGAGGAGCAAGGCCATGGCAAAAGTCAATTTTTGTCCCCCTTTGGGAACCATTAGACCGTGAAGATAGGAGGGTCTGCTTATCTATGTGAGTGCCAGCTGTCCAAGTAATTCTCAGCCTAGCATAGTCTGACTGGCACCTGTCTTGACTTCCAAAGACCCGCAGGGAGTCCAATTTGGACAATTTGGACAACAATTTGTGTCAGCTGGCTCAAATTCAGGGGTTCCTACGTGCTCTGGTCCAGTGTTTGTGGGAAATACAGCAACTCGAAAAGACAGTTCAAGGGACCTACGATCACAGAAGCTTAAATGGAACATTTTGATCATGTAAAATTGAACAGTTTTTGCAGGAAAAAAAAACAATAGAAAATTAATTTAGCTAAATTTAGAAGGAAAATGGAAAACTTGGAAAAGTCTTTTCCACAGGTTTTTAGCCATTCCCCAAGAGATACATAACAAAAAGATGATTTAGGCAGTTTTCAAAGAAAGAAATGTAAACTATCAACAACTATAAGGGGGAAAAAAGTGCACCTAATCACTAATCGAGTAATGTAAATGAAAGCTAATATTTTAACAAGTAATTTTTAAACATACATAATTTGGCTCTTTCTTATATGTTTGTGTCCACCTAGATACACCCATTTTGTCTTTATCTACTTTGATACTTTGTGATCTCCTCCTTCGGGAGTATTCCCTTTGCTGCTGGCGATGACTTCCCTTTGTGAGACTCTTCCAAGCCCTTCAGTGAATCCTCTACAGAAAGTCCTGTACGAGGAACCGTTGGGGTGGTTTCCCCCCAGGAGGCTACCCTCGTTGGGTTTGTCCAAATGATGAAGGGCCTGAAGAATTAGTCTTCGGGAGGCAAGGTCGAGTTCACTTGTGTTGGTGCCCTTCTGAAGTTGGGGCTTCTTTGTACTTTTATGCCCCTTTTCGTCTTTTCTGCTAAGTTATTTCCTTTGCATGGTCCTTTCCAGGGCTGAGCTGAGGCCCTGGGGTGGTGTCCACTGAAACCTGGGGGCTGCCCAGGGGCCCTCTCTCATGCTGGTGTGTGACTGGTCTAATTCCTTTTCCAGAAAGTGATGGCTCCTGCCAAGGCCCACGTGGGCTCATTTCTCCTTATGTCCAAATCCAGAAGAGAAGCTTCTGGAGAGGAAGCTCGTTATTTAATAGACAGCTAGGTGCCACATGAGTTCCCTCAGCCTTCCAGGGATGTTGTGAAGATGGATGAAATACTATTTGTTAAGTCCTTAATTGTAAGCATTGTGTAAATGCGGCCTGTTGTCATAAAAGCAGGCTAACCCCCATTGGGAAATCTGCAGGAGGAAAAATCACAGTGATCACTTTTCCAGCCCAGATGGACATAGGAATCTAGACAGAGGGGTCTGCAGACCCCAGAAATGGTATCTGACCAGAAATGCACCAGACTGAGCATCCCAGCCCAAGACGATGCAAGAAGAGCGAGGTCCCCTTCTGAAGAGAGAGAGTGGTAAACACGTACAGGAGAAAGAGGAGGGGGCACAGAAAAGGCACTTAGAGGAAGCCCAAGAATCAGCAGAGATGGCCAGATGTCTGGAGACTGGCAGGGGAGGAGAGGGCAGGTCAGTAAGGGGTTTGAATGATTTGCTCCTGGAGGTGGTAGGGATCCCAGGGAGCTTATTACAGGTGAATCCTGAGCTTTCGGAAAAATCACTTGAGGAGCTGAGCGAAGGGAGTCTGAGGTGGGGAGAGGCTCGGGGCACCCCCCCCCCCCAGGAGACATGAGAAGAGGCGTGTCTTACCCAGGGTGGGAACAGTGTCAAAGAAGAAGGGGCTGCAGAGGTCAAATTGGCAGGCCCGGGCACCAGATTGGGCATGGAGTCCAGGGAGATTGCTGGGATGTGTCTGGGGGACTGGGAAGGAAAAGGTGTCCTCCAGAATAATAGGGAAGAGGAGGGGTGGAGGTTTTAGGGGGAAAGATAGAGTTCCCTATTAGATTTGGAGAATTGAGGATGTCTGTTGGATGGGCACTGTCAGATGTCAGAAAGCCAGGTGGGAACTGGAGATCAGCAGAGAAACTGGGGCAGGAAAGGTGGGTTTGAGAGTCCTTAGCATGGAGTTGCTGATGAGCTTACCCAAGTGAGACAGGATCCAGGGAGAAGAGGACCCAGCTCAGGGCCCCGAGGAACACCCACCACTTAGCAGGGGTCACCTGAAAGGGGAGTCTTCACCCTTGATCAAAGAGTGTCCGGCCTTCCCCTCTGTGAGCCACCCCTCTGGAGAGCCTTCGTGGACGTGCCCTCGGTGATCTCCCCCACCGCCGTGGCTCCGTCCTAACTGCTCCAGCTTCTCTCTTCTCTTTGGTCCTGGTTTGTCTGCCTTCTCCCCAAATTAATCCACTTATGGAGGGATAGACTTCATTTCACAGAATGTTCAGTCAGTTCTTTCTCCTTTCTCTTGGTTTTTTGAACCTCTTTTAAATCTTAACCCTTAGAGCATCTGGGTTCAGATTCTGCCTCTGATTCTTACCGTTATCTTGACCAAGTTATCTCACTTGCCTCCTCTGTAAGGGGACGGGGCCTCCCAAATCCGGTGCTGCCCGTTTGCTCTGAGACTCTGCTCTCTTCTTGGGGGGGGGGGTGTCTTGTGCTGGAGTCAGGAGGGAGAGGGTTTTGTTGAGTCTTGTTCGTTCTCCTTTGTCTCTTTGCTTGGACGTGCAGCATGCTGAGTGGCCTGCTCCCCTGTTTTATCACGGAGGGGGTTGGCCGAGTTTGCTGCTCGCCCTTCATGAGGGGAGATGGAGACTGCAGTGGTCAGACTTGGGGGGGCTGGCCCTTATGCAGGGCATTTTCCCATCACTTTTGCTGCAGCACAAATTGCTGTGGGTCTGGTGCATTTCTTGTTTGGAGGTATCCCTCCATCTTGGCAGGTCAGGCCACGGGGATGGAGAGCGTTTGAGACCTGGGCCTAGGAGAGCCAGGAACCTGAGATCGGAGCTGGGCAATGGAGAGCAAGTCACTTGGGCTCTCCCAGCCTGCGTCCTTGTCTGTAAAAGGGAGAGAACCCTGGGCCGCCTCCTGTAGGGAAGGGACTGGGCTCCTCCTAGAAGAGCTCCCACCGACCTTTGCTTCCCTGCCTGCGTGGCTCTTAACTCGGCCTCCTGGTAGAACACGGAGGCTGCTCTGGGACAGTGTCCTGCCTGGTCCTGGGCATTCAGCCCCAGCTGCTGCTGAGCCCTCGAGCCCTTTGGTGTCCCCCGTTAGGCGCGGACTGGCTGCTCACTAACGGAGTCTTTCCTCTCCTCAGAGGATCTGAAGAGACAGAATGCAGTTCTGCAGGCGGCACAAGATGACCTGGGGCACCTCCGGACACAGCTGTGGGAAGCGCAGGCCGAGATGGAGAACATCAAGGCCATTGCCACGGTGTCGGAGAACACCAAACAGGAAGCTATCGACGAGGTGAAGAGGCAGTGGCAAGAAGAGGTCGCCTCCCTGCAGGCCGTCATGAAAGGTACACCGAGGAAGGGAGGGAGGCCGCTGACCGTCGCTGTGGGGGGGAGGGAGAGCGCTCCGGCATGCCCAGCAGCTCCACGGAGATCAAGGGTGGTTTGGCGCCCCAAGACTTGAGGGTGACTCCCAACCCAAAACGCTCTTTACGGAAATAATCTCACCAGAATGACTGGAGGAGCTGGACTGCTCCCGACTAGAATAAAAATAATAGCACCGTGACTTACAGGGTCATACCGGTCTACCACGACTACTAATGACCAAACTCCAATGGAAGAGCAAAATCTCAAGAGAAATAATGGAAAAGATGGGGCGGGGGGGGGACACAGAAGCTCCAGCTCTCTGACTACAAAGCAGTAATCCCGAAAACCATTTGGGGCCGGTTTGGAATCGATCTCACTCAGGGGATGAGATCAACAAAAGCAAGTGAACCCAATAGCCACGTGCTAAATAAACCCCAACAGCTGGGAAAACTGGAAAGCTGTTTGGCAGCAACTAGGGAGAGGCCAGCATCTTACTCTGTCTATTAAGATAAGGTCCAAATGGACACATGACATAAAGGTGAGGACCTTGGAAATTATCCATCAGCTCTAGGATGACCAAATAGGGGTTAGAGAGCATCACACTTTGGGTCATATAAAATTGAGTTTTTACAGAAATGAAAGCAGTGTAGCTAAAATCAGAAGAGAAGCCAGTAAGTGGGGAAGAAAATCTGCAGCAAGTTGATTTGAGAAAGATCTCATTTCGAAGATGTTGCTAGGAAATGGTTCCAAATTTGTTAGAATAATTTGTAGTTTTCAAAGGAAGAAATGCGCCCTCTCCACAGTCATGGAAAACTGCTCCAGATCACTACTTATTAGAGAGACACGACGTAAATTTTGTAGACCATAGACAGGGCCCAAGCACCCTGGGGGAGACCAAGGATGAGCTTGGCTGGCTGGGTCCCTCTTGGGTGCAACTAGAGGGCCACACATGGGCATGGACGCTGGGGAGGGCAGTGGCAGAGGAGAGTTGGAGCCTCGGGATAGGATTTGTGGGGAGTGGGGGGAGGACGATGGGAGAGAAGGTGTGGAGAGGAGTCCAAGGTGACCCCCAATCTGAGGGGCTCAGCTCCTTGCTAGCGCTCATGTGATGGTGATAGGGAAGGGAGCAGGGAAGAGGGGAAAAAAGTGGCACACTGGACACAGTGGGCTTAAGGTGTTTATAGAGCATCCATTTGGAGAGATGAGGGACTTTGGGGTAAGATGGGTAAATGTGATGAATGAGCTGGGGTAAAAAGTGAAGAGGATCCCGGGCAGAAGCCTGAGCAAGGCTCTGAACACAAGAGACAGAGCAGGAGCGGATGGACAAGGAGGAGGAGAACCGGGAGAGAGATCGACCGCCATGGGGATTGAGGCTGTTGGAAAGCAGAGGGCAGAGGGGATGAGGAAAGAGGGAGGGGGCCTTTGGCCACAAAAGGCAGAAAAGACAGAGGAGGACAATTAGTAGGGATGGAAGAGTCAATGGAGGGCTTTTTCAGGATGGAGGAAATGTGGGAAATATCCAGGAAGCAGGGAGGGCTTGAAGATAACCAGGAAGAGTGGAGGTGACAGGGAGGGGTGGTCTACAGGAGATGGGCTGGCAAGGGATCACTTGGGCAAGCAGAGGCAGTGGAACACTTCCTGTTTGCCCATCCCTGCCCTGCAGGAGCTGAATGTATGGCTGACCATAAAAGAAAGCTGGAAGGAGTCGGGAAGACTTAGGGTACCAGGTGTGGGAAAGGAGTAGAGAAAGTCTGGACAGGTTATAGGAGGAGGTCTAGCAGGGAGAGCAAAGTCCAGGACACAGGGAAATAGGAGGTGATTTGAGAAGACCGAGAGGGGGGACAGCTGGCGAGCAGGGCAAGAGACCCCTGGGCTGACCGAGCCTTGAAGGACAAGCAGGGGAGACCCAGAAGTCGGCGGCGTCTATTGTCATCTTTATGATTGTATTTTCTTGGTTAGAAAATTACTACACTTTTGCAAGAAAAATTCTTCTTTTGTGTTTTCTGATTGCGACCCCTGACCCTTGTCAGTAATTGCATTTATTGGATACAGTGGAAATGATGATGAATTAGTGACCTTCCTGGGATCTCAGCAGTCTCTGGCATCAGGTTCTTTATTTAGCGTTTTCAAATCAAATCAGATTAAATCAAAAGCTCCGCCAAAAGGAGATGACGCTTTATTGAGCCTTTCTAGGGTTCTGTTATTTTAGGCCACAGAGTTGGATTAAACGGGCTAAAAAATGTGTCGTACCATAGTCCTTCACTTTCTTAGTGGTAACTCTTCCCTCTCTAGAAACTGGGCGGCAATCCTTAACTGCCAGTCTGTGTGCCAGTGTGGCTAGACAAAATGCTTAGAAGGGTTTCTCTCTCCTCCCTTCTTCCCTTTTTCTCCCTCCTCCATCCCTCTTCCTTCCTTCTTTGTTTCCCCCCCTTCTCCCCTTCCCCGCCTTTCCCTCTCCCCCCCCCTCTTTCTCTTCCATGACATTTTGTAGAGACGGTCCGTGACTATGAACACCAGTTTCACCTCAGGCTGGAGCAGGAGCGAACGCAGTGGGCTCAGTACCGAGAAGCCGCAGAGAGGGAGATCGCGGACCTACGCAGGAGGCTGTCGGAAGAGCAGGAGGAGGAAAACCTGGAGAACGAGATGAAAAAGGTATTCTGTCCTTTGTGTGTTGGGGGGCGTGTGGTCATACTGGGGGACGCTGGAGGTCCCCCTGAGGAGAGGAGAGCGCTTGGTCGACAGACGCGCGTCCCTCCCCCAAAGCCCCGACTCCCCAGTTGTAGATTGGGTTGTGAGAAGAGAGCCGGAGCCCCTCCCGAGCCCACAACTGGCTGCCCACCTGCCCCTTGACCGTCAGACGCTGTTGGGGCCAGAGAAGGCCGTGTCGCTGGCTCGTGGACATTGGCCAGGACTCCTTGCACTGGGAAGCAGCCATGTTTGCCTCTCTGAGGCTTGTTATGGGGCAAGGCCTCCGGGTTCAGGTCTGGGGAGGTGTGCCCAGAGGAGACATCAAGGCTGATGGGGAGAGGGGGCCGGGTCCTCCTGCTGGCCCCTGCAGCGGGGGAGCACCAAAGGGATGAAGGAGAAATCCCCAAGCAGCAGCTTGAGACAGACGGTGGCTTTTGTGCTGGGGAGAAGGGAAGTTGGTGGCCGGTGGGAGATGGGAAGAGGAGAGCCCGAAGCTGGCGTGGTCCTCGAGACGATGAGCCCGGAGTCTGCTCCCCCAAAGACCGAAGGGTCCTGCTGCTAAAACTTGAGCGCGGCTGAAAGGGGGACAAGAGCCGGTGGTCCCGAGCCAGTCCTTGGAGAGGTGCTCGTGGCACGCGCTTCCAGACCTTCCCAAAGAATCGGTCCCTGCTGCTGATTCTTCCCCCCTGCTCTGCTCTGATGAGTGCTCTTTGTTTGAGGGGATTGCTCTCTGGGAAGCGAAAAGGGCAGGACTTTGGTTTTTGTTTTTTTTTTTTTAAATAGCAGATTTTTCAAAAAACACAGATCAAAAATGTTATCCAGGAGACTTTCTACAACGCCAGAAAGTCACATCATTTTCTCTTCTCAGTTTTAAAGATCCTTAGCCAAGGATTTCTTCTCTTTGTCACCCTGAGAAGTAAATCACGGTTGTTTCCGCCACATTGACGGGCGCCCAGCTATGTGACAAGGGCTCCTCCTCCAGATATTTCTTACCCGTTGTCAGAAGATGCGTCTGTCTGCTTCCACCCCTATCCCCCTCAGTTTTTCCTGGAAATAGTTGGGGAAATGAAGTTCTTCTTTGGGCCTGGTAGGAGGGCAGAGAAATCCACGGCCCCCGGGCCTGGATCAGAGGCCTGTCCTGCCCTGGATTTTGTAATGACTCCAAAGCATTCCAGGATATTCATCCACGTTTTCTCCCTCCCTGCTTAGAGCTGCAGCCCAATGGTGATGATCCTTGGGTCATCTGGGAGGAGAGTTTTGTGGGGTCCCTTTGATTCCTTCCCCCCTCTCAGCAATCTCACTAGTTCCAAGTTCTATACACCTGAAGAGCCTCCTAGGAAAGAGCATTTTGTGTTCTGGACTGCACTGATAAGTGATGTTTCCTGTTCCATTAAAGGCGCTGGCCTTGTCCCTCAGGACTCAGCCAGGCCCTGAAGGCATAAACATGAAGGAAGGGCCCAGTCTCTTAACCACGGAGATTACTGGGAAGAGACTAACCCAAACGGAGGCGGGGCGAGACTTCTATTCAGGGGCCTTCTGGGGGTTCTGGGGGTGCTTTGGAGGAGACAGTCCTTGTAAAGTTACCCCATGAACTCAGAATCCAGGGAGCACATGGTGACGTCTCTGAGAAGTAGAGTGTCTAGACTGGGCCGTGCATCTGTGAAGGGGGGGGGCGCCCCTGTTTGGGTTTCAATTTGTGATTTCAGTCTTTGGTAATGGCCGAAACACAGACTTACTCTCCGTTCCCCTCAGGCCCAAGAAGATGCGGAGAAACTACGTTCTGTGGTGATGCCGATGGAGAAGGAGATCGCCGCTCTGAAGGACAAACTGACCGAGGCCGAGGAGAGGATCAAGGAACTGGAGGCCTCCAAGGTGGGCTCCCGGCCCGCTCGGGCCCTTCCCTTCTGCTCGGGTCCCTCCCGGTCCTGGGCCTGCCAGAATGAGTCAGTGCCATAGAACAAAAGATTGTCTTTGGAGCCTCGGGGCGGGGCTCTGGGCCCCAGGCCCAACGTGGGACCAAAGCCAGGCTCAGATGTACGGGGCCCGGGCCTGAAACCCAGAGGGGCCTCCTGCCTGGCCCTATGCTTTGTGTCCAGACGGCCCCTGGATGAGCAATTGAGGGAAGGTGTGAGAGTGAGAACAAAGATGGCTCCTTATGGCTCCCCTGGGAGGAAGAAACAAAGGGCTTTAGGAAGTCTCTGAGGCTGGACTTCCTGACCTGGGGCCCAGCACCCTGTCCAGGCTTCCTCTAGGGGTGAGATTTGAACTTTTCCTTGGCCAGGCATGGGGCAGGGGGGCAGAGGATGCCCCTAGCTGAGAGATGAAGGGTCTTGGTGGGACCCGCTGAACGCTCCTTGTCTGAGAGGCAGCTGGGGATGGGGAACGGTGGGGGTCTGGGTAAGCAGCATTAGAGTTAATGGGTGTGACTGGGAGGGGGAACCACAAGAGGCCAGTGGGTGTGGCTGGGGGAGGGAAGAAACACATGGGGGGGAGAGGGGGAAACTGAGGCAGGCAGCTGTGAAGTAACTGCCACGGAAATGGTCACAAACTCTGCCGGGCAGTGCCTCTCCCTTGGGCCCCGCTCTCTGTCCCTGGAGAAGGAGCTTCTCCAAATGCAGAGGACCAAAGGGGAGGAGGGGGCTAGGGCGCTAGCTGGCAGGGGCGGAAGGACCCAGTGAAGGTCAGGAGTGTGTTTGCAGGCAGTTGGGAAGCAGCCAGGGAGAGATTGGGGAGGGGTGAGAGAACGGCCAGCCCGAGGGGCCCCCCCTTTGTGACAGAAGCACGGAGCAGGGGTTGTTGGGATCTGAGGAGGAGTAGGGGGAAAAGGGAGCACCCTGTGGTGAGATTGGCTCCAGTGTCCCTCACAGCCTGTGGCAGAACCAAGAGCAGTCATACCAGTAACAGTAGTAAGTTTTGCTGCAGCATTTTAGGGGGGCAAAGCCCTTTGTTGGTGCTGACTCATTTGGTCCCGGGCTGTGGTGAGGTTTGGGGGTGTTGGACCCCAAAAGTGTGTCTCGAGGTCTCTCCAAATCTAAGGGCAAAGATCTCATTACACTGCCAAGATGGGGCTCAATTCCAAGTTAGTGACTGACCCCAAAAAGGAGTTAGCTATCCCAAGGAGAAAGACCCCGAAAGGGGGGATCATGGTGGGCTCGCCCCAAGGAGCCGGCCTTGAGGAGTCCCATTGACTGGTGGGCTAAATTCAGAGAAGTGACTTGGGGGAAATATTCCCTGGGGGTGGGGGCATTGACATCATAACTTGGCTTTCTGATTGGACACAGTAAATTGGGCTGTGATGGTCTTACCTGGGTGGGGAACCGAAGGCCCACCTAGGGCCGAGACAATCCTATCAGGGCTCCTCCCTGCCCCTTCTAAGTGATTCAGCAAGGGACTGAGAAGGGGACATGGGGGAGTGGGGCCTGGGACGGAGGGCCGGAGCCCATTGACGAAGGGAGGGCCACCGGAAGAGGTGACAGGAGGGGTGGGCCGCACGAGAAGCCCCCAGAGAGCTCACCCAGCATGGGGAGTGTGAGTACCCTGGCTGGCAGCAGCCCCCCCTTTGCATTTCCTTCTGACCTTGGGAGTCACTTTTAACAGTGATTCCTGTGCAGTGACCCGGCATCCGGGCCACATGGGAAGAAAAAGGGGTCTGGGAAAGTGGGTGCTCTCTGACAACCGGCCAGGGCCAAGGTGGTACCCCAAGAAGCCCTGGGGCAAATCTGAGGGGGTCTTCCAGGCCCTTTATTCCTTCCCTTCCCCTCTCTCTGTCTCTCCCCCTCCCCCCATCTCTGGCCCCTCCGTCTCCTTCCTTTATGCTCGTCTTTGTGGCTCTGAGCCCATGGGGGTGGGGGCGAGAGCCGCAAGTGGGGTCCCTGGCACAGACCTGGAAGGGGGGGCCTTTGGCCTCGGGGAGGGGGCAGCGCGGACCACGTGACCGCCCGCTGGGGGGGGGTCCCTTCAGGTGAGAGAGCTGAACCACTACCTGGAGGCGGAGAAGTCCTGCCGCACCGACCTGGAGATGTACGTGGCCGTGCTGAACACCCAGAAGTCCGTCCTGCAGGAAGACGCCGAGAAGCTGCGCAAAGAGCTGCACGAAGGTGAGCGCGGGCGTGCCGCCCCTGCTGACGGGGGCCTCGGGCACCCCCAAACTCCCGGGCCCAGCACGCAGTCTGGGGGTTCTGTCCCTCCTCCTTGCCCACCATGGTCTCTGGGTAAGAGCGATGGGGAGCCGTGTGCTCCCCCAGCTCAGCCCTGGGGCCCCGCTTCCAGCTGCCCCCCCCCTCCCCGGGGCCACCAGGGCCCCTCTGGGCAGATGGGGTCAGGGCCTTGCTCCAGGACTCCTGAGGGGGAGGAGGGGCCCGGGGCCTTCTTGTTGCTAGTGGGCCGTGAGCAGGGGGGAGGGGGGCTCATGTTCCCTTGGGGACCCACGGGTGGGAAGGGCTCCCCCCTTCCCCTCTTGCTCTGGGGAGCCCGAGGGGGCAGCTCCGGGTCTCCAGTTTGTTGTGGCTGAGTGTGCACGTGGGGGCGGGGGTGAGTGGGTGTGAGAACCCCTTACCGGCCCCCACCGGCCCCAGGCTCCCGGGATGGGGGGGGGGGGCGGCCTCCGGGCCCCTGGCGGGACGCTCACGCCTGGCATCGGTCGCCCAGTGTGCCGCCTGCTGGAGCAGGAGCGCCAGCAGCACAACCAGCTCAAGCACACGTGGCAGAGGGCCAACGACCAGTTCCTGGAGTCCCAGCGGCTGCTCATGAGGGACATGCAGCGGCTGGAGGTGGTGCTGACCTCGGAGCAGCTGCGGCAGGTGGAGGAGCGCAAGAAGAGGGATCAGGTGGGCCCGCGCCTCGGGGGGAGGGGCGAGCCGGAGGCGGGGTCGAGGAGGCGGGCCGGGGGCGGGGGCAAGGCTGAGGGGGCGGGCCACCCGGGGGACGCCTCTCCCAGGGCCGGGCCTGAGCTCTGCTTCCCTTCAGGAAGAAGATGAGCAGGAGAGAGTCAGCAAGAGGAAGGAGCCCGAGCAGGCGGAGGCCGAGGAGGAGGCCAGAGGCCCCGTGGTCTTTGGTCCGGCGCAGGATGAGGTCTGTCCTCCCTCGGAGGAGGTAAAGTCCGGCTCCCAACCCCGGCCCTGCCCCGGGGTCAGAGGTGGGGGGGACTGACGTGGGTCCCCAAATCACCATTGACTCCCTGGCTGCTCCAAGGGTCCATTGACCACTGCGCTGGGGAGGGGGGTCATCAGGCTCCAGTTCCATCTCCTCCTCCTTGCATCACACACACACACACACACACACACACACACGGGAGGTTGCCCCGGCCTCGGGCCTCCGAGGGGAAGCGGCCTCCTTGCCGCCTGTTGTCTCTGACGGCGACTCTCCAGCCCCTCTCTAATGGGGCCGTGCGCCCGAGGCAGTCGCCCTTCTCGGGACTTGGCGGGCCCGGTGGGAGCCGGCCGGCGGGCGATAGGCTGCCCGTGGCCTTTGCTCTGGGGGGCCCGGGGCTCGCGCGGCACAGGAAGGGGGCTTCCCGTGGCTGTGTTGGGTTTCAGGAGCCTCTGGGCAGCGCCCACGGCTCGGCGCACTCGCTGGACGCCGACCTGCTGCTGCCGTCGGGCGACCCCTTCGGCAAACCGGACGGCGACGTGTTCAAAGACGGCCTCCGCAGGGCGCAGTCCACGGACAGCCTGGGGACCTCGGGGTCGCTGCAGTCCAAGACTCTGGGCTACAACCACAAGGCCAAGTCGGCCGGGAACCTGGACGAGTCCGACTTCGGGCCGCTGGTGGGCGCCGACTCGGCGAGCGAGAACTTCGACACGGCCTCGCTGGGCTCCCTGCAGATGCCCAGCGGGTTCATGCTGACCAAAGACCAGGAGAAGGCCATCAAGGCCATGACCCCCGAGCAGGAGGAGACCGCCTCCCTCCTCTCCAGCGTGACGCAGGGGCTGGAGAGCGCCTACGCCTCCCCCAGCGGCTACCGCCTGGTCAGCGAGACCGAGTGGAACCTGCTGCAGAAGGAGGTGGGCGGCCTTGCTTGGGGGAGGGGGGGGCTTCCCCCATTGGCTCCGTGCTTGTCGCACTGCTCAGGGCGCGGCCGGCGAGACTCTGGGCCTCCTCGGGCCAGCCTTGCGCCGGGCTTGCGCTCCCTGGGTGCTCCTACACTGGGGGTTCTACCAACACCTGCCTGAGGTCAGACCCCTTCAGGGTGGGGGTAGAGTGCGAGCGCCCCGAGAATGCAGGGGGGCGGCCCGCTTGGCCGTGGCCCTCTGCCCAGTGCTTCCTCCATAGCTGCCCCATCGTGTGCGGAAAAGCGACGTTTGCCTGGTTCTTTAGAGGGGCTGCTAAGGGGGGGGCAGCAGGGGGGCCCAAGGTGAAGGCTTGCCTGCCTGGCCCTCCCTGGGGGGGGGGGCTCAGAGCCAGCTGCTCGAGGCAGTGACGGGGAAGGCTTCTGGTCTGGTCCAAGTCCCCCGGGCGTCACCCTGGGGGTCAGAGCGGGACTGTTTCCTGGCTCACAGATTGCTGCTGGGGGTCTTTCTGGGGCGCGTCTCGGCTTTGGGGGGGCCCGATCCCCTCGCGGGGCCCCGTCTCTGATGTGGTCGTGGTCCCTAGGTGCAGAATGCTGGGAACAAGCTTGGCCGCCGATGTGACATGTGCTCCAACTACGAGAAGCAGCTCCAGGGCATCCAGACCCAGGAGGCAGAGACCCGAGACCAGGTGGGACTCCCAGGACCTACCCGGGCCAAGGGGAGGGGTGCCCCAATATGTGAGCAGGCCGGCTAGAGCCTCCCCTGCCGCCCGCCACAGGTGAAGAAGCTCCAGGGGATGCTCAGGCAGGTGAACGACCAGCTGGAGAAGACGGCCAAGGACAAGCAAGAGCTGGAGGAGCTGATGAGGCAGAGCGCCGAGGAGGCGGGCCAGCAGGTGGGTGCCCGCGCCAGTGCCCATGGCCTCCCTGTGCCTGCGCCCGTGCCCATGGCCTCCGTGTGCCCATGCTCACGGCCTCCCTATGCCCATGCCCTCCCCAGGCCAGACAGGGAGGGAGGCTGGCCTTGCTGCCCTCTGCTGGTCCTGAGGGGGGGAGGGGCCAGGGAGTCTGCCAGAGGCCCCGAGACCTGGATCTGTCCTTGCCGTGTCCCAGATCTCGGCCCTGGCGCTCCAGACCCGCGCCTCGGAGCTGGCACTGAGCGAGCTTCAGCAAGCCTTTTCGCAGGCCCAGAGGAATGCACAGGAGCAGATGGTAAGGGGGGTCTCCTGCCCGGGGTGTGGGGGCCGAGCCGGGTCCAGCCAGGGACCCCCCAGCCCGGCCCACTCAGCGCCATCTTCCGGGACTTCCTTGGCTGCTGACCAGGCCGGGCTTGGGGGCCCCCTCCGGCCCACAGTGGGAGTAAAGTCGGGGTGGGCAGGGCAGAAGAGAAGGGGGTGGGGCCTGGGCTCCCCTCCCCCCCAGTCCTCTCCTGGCCCCCTGGGCTTCCCCCCCCCCTCGGCTCCGGTCCCAAAGGCGCCTCTGGCCCCAGGGCGTGCTCATGCAGTCGCGGGAGCAGGTCTCGGAGGAGCTGGCCCGGCTGCAGAAGGAGAACGAGAGCCTGCAGGGGAAGCGCGGCCTGCACCTGGCCCTGCAGCAGGCCGAGGACTTCGTGCTCCCGGAGGCCGCCGAGGTAACGGGGGAGGGCGGCCGTGCCCGGGGCCCCCGCGGGCGCCCGGGGCCCCCGCCCTGAGCCCGGCCCTCCTCCCCCGAGCGCAGGAGCTGCGGGAGCTGGTGCTGAGCTATCGCGAGAGCCTGGTGAGCGCCAGGACGGCGGCCGACCACGGCGAGGAGAAGCTCAAGGCCGAGATCCTCTTCCTGAAGGAGCAGATCCAGGCGGAGCAGTGTCTGAAGGAGACGCTGGAGGAGACGCTGCAGCTGGAGATCGAGACCTGCAAGGAGGAGATCGGTACGGGGGAGGGGGAGGGAGAAAGGGGGAAGAGAGGGGAGGGGGGAGGGAGAAAGACCCCCGAGGGGAGGAGGGAGGGAGGGGGGAGGGAGAAAGGGGGGCGGAGCCCGGACCGCAAGCCAAACTGAACGTCCCTTCCAGCGTCCATCTCTAGCCTGAAAGCCGAGCTGGAGAGACTGAAAGCAGACAAGGAGCAGGTGGGTACTGCTCTGGGGAGGGGGCCCTGTTTTTTGGGGGGGGCTTGTGGCCACCCTCAAGGTTCTGCTCCTCATGCTCTCCCCCCGCCCCCAGTTGGAGTCCGGCCTCCGAGAGCGCACGGAGCAGCTGGAGAGCCTGCGGCAGGCCGAGATGACTTTGGAGGAACAGCTCAAGAGGGAGACGGCGGCCAAGGTGGCTGGGGGCGGTCCCAGGGTGGTCCCACGCTCTGGGGGGGGGGGGAGAGGGCCTTGTGCTGGCCCGCAGCCCCCTCCCTCTGGTCTCAGTCTCCTCCCTAAGACGGGCTGATTGGTCCTTGCCCGCCGCTGACCCCCGTCCTGCCGGCAGCGCCCTAAAGGGCCTTAGGGGAGTGGGCTCCCGGCCTGATGGTCGGCACAGGCTTGGGGCAGACCCGTAGGGGCTGCCCCCTCCCCCTAGGACCCCCAGTGTGAGAGATGGATCATGGCTGTGTTCTCTGGGGGACTCCTCACCACCGGCGGGTGCTCGCCTGCAAGGCAGTCCGCCTGTGGCCGCGGCCCCGGCCCGTTTGGGGTCCCTGGTGAGAGCCCCCCCCCGACCCCCGACTTTCGCAGACCTCCGTGGAGCAGCTGATGTTTGAGGAGAAGAACAAAGCTCAGCGTCTGCAGACGGAGCTGGACGTCAGCGAGCAGGTGCAGAGAGACTTCGTCAAACTGTCTCAGACGCTGCAGGTGAGCCTGCCCCGAGCCCCTGGGGGGGGGGGCCCACAAGTGGGGGGGTCCTCCATCCCCCCTGGTGGGGAGTCCTTTCCAGGGCTCTCCCTGGCCCCTGCTCGTTGCTTGGGCACAAAGGATCTACCACCAAGCCTCAGGGGAGGCCGATGGGGGGCGGGGGGGGGGTCCAGCTCTGGGTCTCCCCAGGGCGCGGTGCCGCCCCGTCCTCCACCACTGACCGCCGGCCCCCCCGGTTTCCAGGTGCAGCTGGAGCGGATCCGGCAGGCGGACTCGTTGGAGAGAATCCGGGCCATCCTGAACGACACCAAACTGACGGACATTAACCAGCTCCCCGAGACATGACGGCCCGCGCCGCCGACGCCCAGACTGCGCTTGGGCTTTTTAACTCCTTTATAGCGATGTTAATTATTATTTAACTCTTAAAGGAAGGATCGGAAGAGAGCGGGGGAGGAGGAAAGACTTGGGGGGGCCGCCTTCGCGGGACCTCGGCGGCCCTCCCCAGCTTGGCGTCCGGCCTCCCCCGGGGGGCCCTGACCATTCCCCGACGTGGTCCCGGGGCTTTTGGAACTATCCTGACGTTCCCGAGGAGGCGGGGGGCCCGACGGCGGCACCCCTCCTTTTCTGCTGGGTGGGGGCCTGCGGCCGTGTTTGGAGACCGGGCGGCTCTGCTATAGGGATATTTTATATTAAAATACGGATTGGCGAGCAGGGGTCGGGTGGCGAGGGTAGCGCCAGGCCCAGTAAAAAGCCACTGTCTCGCCTGGAGGCCCCTGCCAACTTCACCAAGTGAACCTGCTTAGGTCAGCGAGGACGCGCGGAGGTCGGAGAAAAAGCACAAACACGTGACCGGGAAGCCCTTGCCCACCCAGAGCCGTCTCCTCGGGAAGCCCCCGACCCGTGGCGGCCCCTCGGTAGACCATCTTGAAGACTGAAAGCGCCGGGACGCTGCCTGGGGAAAACGGCTGTTTGTTAATAACTGCTGGGGGGCTTTCTTTTTGGTAGCTTTAGTGTGGTAGCTGCATTAATGGGGGGGGTCACCCCAAACCCCACTCTGGAAGGAGAGCCCCACTGAGGCGTCCTCGAAAGCCTTGGGGAGGGACGCAGATGGAGCCGAAGGGAAGGGACGGCGAGGTCCCCGGTCTCTGTTCTGACAGCTGAAGCAGCCCCCCCCCCTCCCCGTTGTGACCCCCCAGTCCCCAGAGACAGAGCAGCGGCCGAGCGCGCGTCAGTGTCTTGTGCGATTGTGGCTGTCCATCAACTGTAACCATTGTTAACTGTACTGAAGGTGTGTCCTGAAGCGTGTGCACATTAAAAACAAGCTGCTGCCCACTGGGCTGTGTGGTCAGTGTGCCCCCCCTCCCCGGGGGTCAGTGTGGTCGTGTGTGGAGGTCAGTGTGCACAGGAAGCCCAGCCCCTCACGCCTTTATTACAAAAAGTATTTATTTGTCCTTATAAAACCAAATGGGTGGAGCCCCCCCCCCCACCAGCTCCGGCGGGCAGCACTGGGTCAGAAGTTCACGTGGTTCCGGATGTCGTTAATTTGCTTCACCATCTCCCGGATGTGCTCGCCCCTGAAAAACCAGCGGGTGAGGCTGCTGCCAGGCTGCGGCCCCCCGCCCCCAGGGGATGGGGTGGGGGCCCTTCACTCACTCTTCCTTCAGCACGGTCCGGATGCACTTGCGCTGGTAGGCGCTGAGCGTGATGGTGGGCTTCTGCGGGCTCGTCCCCCTTTCCATCTTCCTCTGCTGGTAGTCCTTCTTCATGGTGACCTGGGTGGGGCACAGCCTCCATTTGTCCCCCGGCTCCCTCTCCGAAGCACCTCCCCCCCCCCCACCTCCAGCCCCTCACCTGCTTGATGGCGTTGCCCAGGTGGCGCAGCTGGTCCGGGATCAGCTGCAGCTCCTTCTTCATCTCCCTCTCGCTGTCCGACAGCACGGGGAGCTGCGAGTGGAAGCTGCGCAGGAGCTGCTTCATCCTTCCTCGGCAAAGAAGTCCCAGGCTTGCCTCGGGCCGGGGACGTCCCGGCCCCCCTGCGCCCCCGCTGCCCCCCGCCCTGCCCCCCACCTGTTCATGAGATCTTCTTGGCGCTCCTTGGCCTCCTCGTACTTGTCTGCCAAGCGCTCCGCCGTCTCCCGGAGGCTCTTCCTGGGGAGGAACGGGGCAGAAGGCCGGTGGGCACGCGCCCCCTCCCCGCCGGTCTCAGGGGCCCGGCCCCCCTCGGCCCCCTCTCACCTCTCCTCGCGGCAGTAACTGAGGTCTTCTAACTGCTTCTTCTTCTGGCTACACAACAACTTCACCCTGTAAGAGCAAGGCAGAGGTCAGGCGGGCGGGGGTCCCGGCCGTGGCCCCCTCGGCCGCCCCGGCGCCGCCCCCACCTGCGCTGGATCTCCTCTTTGGCCAGGTCCTGCTTCAGGATGTACTCGTCCCGGAACACCTGGGTGGCCCTGCTGAGCAGCTGCAGGCACTCCTCGGGAGGGGGTGCCACGTCCTTGTCCGAGGATCTGGGGGGACACGGGGGGGGGGCGTTAGACCCGCCGGCCCCCCAGCGTGCCCGAAGTCAGGGCACCCCGGGGTTCACTGACAGAGTCTGCCTTGGGGGTCCGAGGCTGGACCCGGGCTCTCCTGAGGCCAGATCTGCCCGCTCCCCAGGCACCGGCTCAGCGCCTGTGCCTGCCCATGCCCGCCCACGACCCCACTTCCCACCGTACTTGAGAAAGACGGGGTTGGCGGCGCTGCGCTGCAGGGTGCTCCGGATGTGTTTCTCGAAGGAGTCCTGGGTCTCCTCCAGAATGCGCAGGGGGGACTGGGTCGTGCCGACGTCCTCCCGAGCGCAGAGCAGTGGGGGGGGAGGTGGGATGCACGGTGCTTCTGTGGCCAGAACAGGGACGCAGTCGGTGCAGGCGCCGCAGGCGGGCCCCTCGCGCCCCCCATCCCCCCCCCCCCGGGGCCGATACTTACAGCAGAGGCCGGGTCAGGCACTCGTAGGTGTTGGTGATGCACACCATGGTGGGCCCCAGGACGTCGGACACGATCCAGAAGCCTCGGACGGGCGCCGGCCGCCTGGGGAGACCCTCGCTTGTTACAACCAGGGGGTCCCACCCAGCCGGGCGCTGACCCACCCTGGCCGTGGGGCAGGGACCCGGCCGCTCCGTGGGCACCCTTACCTGCAGGGCAGGGGCTTGGTACAGAGGATGTGCTCTACGAAGCACTTCTGCTCGGCGGCGAGTTCCTGCAGACTGTCTTTATCTTCCTCATCTGCTAAGAGACGAGCCGTGTCCAGCCCCCCCCCCTCCTTGGCGACAGCGGGCAGAGACCCCCTGCCCCTCCCACGCCAACATCCTTGCAGAACTCACCTGAGCCGAGGAACTTGTGGAGCTTGTGGATCCAGGTCAGCCCCACGCTGTGGACGCCAGCCTCGTGGGTGCAGTGGTAGCGGGAAGGACATTTGGGGTCTACAAGGGGAGGAGACGCTCCTGAGGCAGCCCCGGTGCCCGGCTGGGGACCCACAAGGGCCTGCCTCGAGCCCTGACCGTGTGGGCAGCGCCCCTGGTCTGACCTCCTCCCCAATTTCAGTCAGAGGCAGAGGGCTCCCAGCCTGGGTGCCGCAACCACACGGCCCCCTCCCCAAACCAACCAGCTCCCCTTTCCTCATCCCAAAGTGGGCATTGCCCTCCCCCCACACCCAGTTCTGGTTCCCTCTGACTGCCCCTGAGCCACAGCTGCGGGGGGGGGGGGGCATCACGGATTCCGTGACTCTCCCATCTCCCCAAATGCCCCGAGCTCTGCCGGATGTGTCCAGGACTCCTCCCTCCCCGGATCCAGTATGTCTCCCCAACACGACCCACTCTGCTCCTCGGACCCTTGCCCACCACCCCCAGGCCCCATGCATCCCCCCGGGACCACAACCTCCATGGCTGCGTGGCCTTGAGGGCCCCGTACAAAAAGCCGGTTGGCATTTGGAGCCCCTCCTCCCGGCCTTAGGCCCCTGGGGGGGACACATGGGCAGGCTCCGCCCCGGGGGGCAGCCCCTCACCTCTGTGCAGCTTAATGGGGCAGGAGAAGTCGGCCTCGAAGGGGTCGTCTTCCTCCTCCCCCGATGCCAGCTTCAGCGCCAGCTCCAGCTCCACACACTCGAACACGTAGAGGGAAGGGATGAGGTCGGCCCGCGAATCCCAGGACTTCTCCGACTGCGGAGGGGCGGGCGCGTGTCCTCGGGGGTCTGGGGGCCGAATGCCCCCCGAGCCCCTCGGGAGGGGCCTTTGTTTCCATGGGGGTCCTCCCACTCCCGAGGTCCTGTGCTTGCTGGGCCGCCCCCAGGGACCCCCGAGCCAGCTCTGCCCCAGGGGACACTCACGTGCTGCTCGTCCTCCTCCTCCCCCTCGAGCACCACGCAGTGGTACAGCATGCCCGACTCGGTGGCGATGACCAGGATGTTGGGCACGCAGGGCAGGCAGAGGATGGCGCAGGCGTCATAGCCGTAGTTGTCCTCGGCGGCCGGGTGCATGGGCAGGGGCCCCAAGAGCTTTCCCAAGGTCCCGACGCTGGGGAAACAAAAGCGGGCCGTGGGGACGGTCGCCCTCGGGGCATCTCCAGGACCAAGGCGGACCGGGGCCCCGACGACCTGGTGTTCGCCCATCCTTCCAGGACTTCTGTGCCCGCGCTGAGAGCCGTACTTGGGCACAGTGCCGAGAACACAGTAGGTGTTTCATGAGGGGCTCGGGGTCCCCCTCCCCTGAGGCTGGGGGTGCGCCCCAGTCTCCTCAGAAATCTCACCTCTCCCTGTAGCGTGAGCCCCTTCTACACCCCTCCATGTTTGTCGGGGAGCTCAAACCCAAACCAGCCAGATAACAAGGGGCGCGTTGCCTCGTTTTTTGCAGCGGGTCTGTGGGCTCAAGGGCTGAGCCAGAGTCGGGTGAAGTTGGGGGGCTGCCAACGGCCCGGGGCACAGGGGTGACTGAACTGAGCCCTTCAGGGTGCCCACTGGGCAAACTGCTCGCGTCACCCCTCGACTCTCCGCTGGGCTCGGGCCCTCCTTGGACACTTGTACGCCCCAATAATGAGCACCAACAGAGCTCCGGCTGTGCAGAGCACCTTCTATCTGGCTCTCGCAGCCACTGTCCCCACTTTACAGATGAGGAAACTGAGGCAAGCAGCAGGCAGGAGCCGAGTCGGACAGCGCGGTGGAGTCAGGAGGACCCGAGTTCCAATTCGGGCTAAGGGATGCCGGGCAAGGCAGTGCTTGCGCTCCTCTGTCCCACGAGCTGGGGAAGGACGTGGCAATGAAACCCCCAAAGGGGTCCCCGGCCCCGGTGTGACTCGGACCGCCGCACCTGCCTGCGGCGCCCCTCCTGGGGTGGCCCCTTAGGGGCCGTCGTCTCGTACCAGAACAAAATGGAGTGAAAGCGCTTCCGGGCACACTCGGCCCCTCAGCTCTCTCCGGGCGATGTCCCACTCTGTCACCATCTCACGCCCCGGCCTGGGCACCCCTGTCCCCTTCTCGGACACCACAGACAGCTGCCGTGGGACAGGGGCCCGGTTCGGTGGCCCTTGGGGCACAGTTCTCTGTTGCTCTGCCGAGCGGCGGCTCCGTTCCCAGCCAGTCTGCCGGCCATTTCTCAGTCCCCGTCACAGGAGCGCTTGTCCGCCTCCGCCGTGCCCGCCGGCCCCGTGCCCGCCCCGCCTCTCACAGAGGCCCTCTGAGACCTTCTGGTCGGCACCGGGGGGAGGGGAGCCCCCTCGGGCAGTGAGTCGATGCCTTTATTGATCCCTTTGCTTAATCTCTCTAGTACAAAACTAACTTCCTGCTCTCCACGGGTTCAGCGCGCTGACCCCGCGTCTCTGACCTTTGCACGACACTGCCGCCGGCTCCTTGGTGCAGAAGGGCCGTGCTTCAAAGCCCGGGCGGGGGTCCCCTGCATAACCAGGCCTTGCCCATCCTGTCTGCCTCCCCGGCGCCCTCCTGGTCGGGGCGGGCTCCCTGCCTCCGGCCCCCCCGAGGGAGGCCCCCCAGCTTACCTTTGCATCAGACTCACATAGGTAAGGAAGGTCTCCCCGTTCTCGTACAGGATGTACAGCGGGTAGGCCAGCACCTCCTCCTGGCCGCGCTGCCCAAAGACGTTCTTGGGCACTGTGGCCAGAGGCCCAAAGTCGAAGGCGACGGCCGTCTCTCCGAGGGAGGCCGTGTACGCCCTCCTAGAAGGTGGCAGACAAGAGAGAGCGTCTCAGGGGGCCGGGGGGCGGCCCGGGGGGGGGGGGAGCACCTCACACAGGGCCTTGCAGGTCAGGCAGAGGGAGCTTTGGGAAAAGCACAGAAAGAACTCGGCCCCTGTGCCCATCCCTACAGAGAAACGCCCTCTGCCCTCAAAGGGCACGAGAGCCCAGCATGGGGGCAGCCAGGGCAAAGGCAGTAGAGGAGCAAAGGGCAGGTGCATGAAAGGGAAACAAAGGCCGACGGGGGATCTGCGTTTGATCCTCAAGAGAATCGGGACGCGCTGCCATCCCCAAGCACTGCCTAATGTGGGGCGCCCCATGGGGGGTCCCTAGTCCGCTACTGCTGGCCTGGGGACCCCTCAGAGCTACAAGCTTACAGCCACCGCGCTACCATCAGGCCCACACAGCAAGGGCAGGTGAAGGCCACTCCCCGCTCCCTCCTCCCACAGCCACAAAAGCACCCACAAAAAACCGACCCCCAGAAAACCTGCCAACTCCCAAGGGCTCGAAAGTCTTTAAGCACAGAGCTTGAGCTCAAGGGGGCCAAACGCCCCGCCCATTTGGTGCCCCCAGCTTCAGGCCCT
Source organism: Myrmecobius fasciatus (assembly GCA_023553655.1). Classification (NCBI taxonomy): domain Eukaryota; kingdom Metazoa; phylum Chordata; class Mammalia; order Dasyuromorphia; family Myrmecobiidae; genus Myrmecobius; species Myrmecobius fasciatus. The sequence goes on along the minus strand of JAJPUD010020427.1, from coordinate 1,850 downwards.
CAGCCAGACTCGCAGGGTCCCAAGGAGGGGCTGGACCCAGAGACCCCCGGGGGTGGGAGTGAAGCCTCGGTCTCCCCACCAGTAAAATGGGGCGGGCGAGTTCTTTTTACAGGTATTATCTCATTCAAGGTTCTCTCAAGGGAGCCCACCCTAAGGGACAGTGGCCCGCCTGTGCCTGAGAGGGAGGCCCTGGGCAGCCACGGCAGCAAAGCTCCGGGGTGGGGGCGAGGGACGTCTCCGTGCAAAGATGCTGCCTCGTGAGCATTAAGGGTTAGGGGCTGCCCAGAACTCCTGCTCCAACCTTTGGCCCCCGAGGCCACAGACACACACAAGGACACAGGGTCTCAGCCCTTGGGACCACTAGTTGTCCTGTAGGGGTGGAGGGGGTGATGTGAACCTGTCACACTCGAGAGTCAGACCCTGACCCGGGGGGGGCCCCTCAGGCTCCTCTATCCAGAAGACAAGGATGACCTGTTGATTGTCCTCCTTATCCGGCCTCGGCCCGGGGGTCCTGATGTGGACATTCATGGCCGGTGCCCCACCCCCCAGACTCACCCTTTGTTGAGGATCAAACTTTCCTCCTCGGCATCAGAAAGGGGGATCACCTTCACAGGGATCTGGGGCTCTCGCAGACAATAGATTCTGGGAGGGAGTGCCCAAGGGGAGAAAACCAAGCACTTAATGACACAGCATGAGCCCCGACAACATGAGATCCCATACTCCCTACCCCCAACATCTTCCAGGCTCACCAACTCCCCCAACCCAGTCTTATTTCCAGCTTTGGTCTGACAGCTTTCCAGGCTAACCACGGCCTCCAGGTTTTTTGGGGCAGCTAGGTGGCACAGTGGATAGAGCACCAGCCCTGAAGTCAGGAGGACCTGGATTCAAATCTTGTCTCAGACACTTAACATTCCCTAGCTGTGTGACCCTGGGCAAGTCACTTAACCTCAATTGCCTCAGCAAAAAGCAAAAAAAAAAAAAAAAATCTTATGTGTGGACTGGAAAGATGGGGTGGGGATGGGGAACCTCCCTTCTGTGCCCTTTACCTGTGCTCACTTGCCCACAACTCAGAGACCAGGACTTTGGCCAAACCAAACGATCCCCACCCCTAGGAGTCCCTTCTCTCCTCACCTTCTCTACTGGGATCTCTTCCATCCCCTAAAAACAAGGTCAGGCCCATCCAAACCTTTTTTAAAAAATAAGAAATCCCTAATCCCTCCCACTCATGAAAAATAGCCTCTTTCCTTGCACAATGAAACTCAATTCTGCAAAAAAATTGCCTAGAAACCTTTCCCCCCCACTACCATCAGTTCTCTTCCCTCTTCCATCATTAACCCTTATGACAAAGAACAAAAAGAAATCAAACAGTTCAGGACATGCAACGTTCTCTGCCCATAATGCCCCACACTGGCAAAGCAGGGAAGGACAGACAGTGTGTCATCCCTCGTCCTCAGCCAACCTCAGACCCCACTGACCACCTGGTGGCCAGCCTCCAGTTTCCCTGGTCCTACATCTTTCAAGCCTCCCAAGTTTCATCCTGGCTTCTTATGTCTCTGGGAAAGACTGGAGAGTGAATGAAGAGGCTCCTACAGTGGTCCAGATGACATCACAGTTGTGAGCCTAAAGGAGCAGGAGCAAGTGGGCGCTTCACAGTAACTGGGAGGTCAGGGAGGAGGAAATGCTGGGGGGGAAATGGGTTTAAGATGCTTCTGCTGATGATCGCTTTTCTATCCATGTCTTAGAAAGTAGGATTTCAGCCAAGCCTTGGAAGACTCCAGAAGATCGGGATAAGGAACACTATTCCAGGTAGAGGGAAGAGCCAGTGAGAGGCAGAGCGGAACGGGGGGGGG
>JAJPUD010020426.1:0-24734 GCA_023553655.1 Myrmecobius fasciatus | reverse complement strand
AGAAAGAAAGAAAGAAAGAAAGAAAGAAAGAAAGAAAGAAAGAAAGAAAGAAAGAAAGAAAGAAAGAAAGAAAGAAAGAAAGAAAGAAAGAAGAGTATTTATCTGAAAAATCTCAGGATCTCAGTAGTCCACTGAATCAGATATTGTATATCCAGGGACAGATGGGTAGAGGTTGTAGATAGGGAAATTTTAATTAGATGCTAGGGAGGAGGAGACAAAACTTTACTAATTAGCTTTCCAAAAGGAGTTGACCTTGGAAGACAGTAAATTTTTCTCACTGGAGGGTTTCAATTAGAGGCTTGTATGATCACTCACTGAGGATACTGTAGAAAGAATATTAGTGTAAAGTGTAGATTGTACCAGACTTTCTCTGGAGTCCTTCCCAACTCTGGGATTCTTTCATTATATGATGTAATGATTCATCTCTGATCCAGAAAAGGTATAAATTCTTAAATTGTTGTTCAGTAGTTAGTGAATAATTAATTAACAATGCTTTTCTTATGCATTGGGATAAGGGAGGTAGAGGGCTGCCTTTGTCTTCTGATGATAATGTCCAGGCATGTCAATTAATTGTCAAATTTTTCTTTTAAAGGGAATTGCCATTAGCAGATGAGAGAGCAACAATCATTTAGCAAGAATAGAGAATAAATAAGATCTACTGAAACATAATGGGGATAAGATCTTGAAACTACAAGTAGGGATAATATTGATATGCCTAAAATGATTATTTCTCAGTAAAAGAAACTTTGTGGGAAGTTTTTTCAGCCATATAGCTCATAATATATCTTTGGCAATTGAAGTCCTAAAGAGTTGGCTGAGACACAGAGAGCTGGTAACACAACTATGTCAGAGGTGATTTGACTCCAGGGTCAGCACTTTCTCTGCCATCCCATAGCATACTCCTTACATGGTTTCAAGATAAGCCCAAGAGCCCAATACAGCATGATACAATTGGAAACAGAGCTTAAGCCTACCTCTTCATTAGATTTCATGCCTGAATTAGTGAAGAAAAGTCAAGGCTTGCACAGATCATTATTGACACTGTCAGAAGCTCAACAAATTTGTTCCTAATTTATAGCAACATAGCTGATGGGGCATTTGAAGCCTGTGCCTACATAAAATCTTGACTCTGAACCTTCTAATTACCTATCTTCCTCAGTGGACATCACTTTTATCCTGACATTCCCTAGTAGTTAGGTAGAGCAAAATGAGGTTGGAATATACTCTGTCTTCAGCTGCTTCTTCTTCAACCCATATCCTTCCCCATCTCTACCTCCACATCCCATTCCTGCCACCCCCTTTTACTGAATCCCTAGGTATTCTTTCTAGTGCTGGTAACATATAATCCTGGTTTCATCCATACCAATCCACCCATATGGGTCACGAAGTTTCAGAATACTCCTTCTCTACACTCAGACTTCTAAACTCTTTCTCTATCCCTATCATTATGACTCAGTTAATGATTTTAATTCAACATTTTGATTCAAATGTATTACCTTTTCTAGATTTTGGTAGCTATTATCTACTTCCCTACCACATGATTATTCTTTCCTCAATGATTTTTAGTGCCTGCCTTTATAGTCTTGCTCTCCATCCTGAGTCCTTCCCTTATTCTAAATTTACACATGCCAAAATTCCCTCAAGTATCATAACTTCTCATTTGGGAAATTACTCATTTCCCATAACCTATTGCTCCATTCTACCTCAAATACATCATGGGATGGCCATACAACTGATCTTGTATTTTTGTTTGTTTGTTTGTTTTGTTTTTTGTTCTATTCTAGGTTTCACCCTGATTCTCCAAACTTTCTCTACTATGCTACAGAAATTTCTTCACTCTGGAAGTTCATTCCATTCATTTTCTCACACTTCTAACTTCCTCCCAAACCTCCATTTTAAGGAACAGGTTGAGGTAAACAATTTCATCAATCCTCTTCATATATAGTCATTCTTCTGACTTTCATTAATATGAACTTGTGAGGCTAACTTTCCTCACTCTCCTTTTGAACTTCCTTTTATGTGTTATTTTCCCTCATTACGATGTAAGCTTCTTGAGATTAAAGAAATCTTATTTTTTGTTTATATGTATATTCTCTGTACTTAGCACAATGCCTGAAAATAAGTACTTACAATGCTTTAAAATTTTTTTAAATAAATTTTTTTTTGGTTAACTTAACTTGGCTCATGTTCATCTAAAACTGTTTTCCTTCTACATTCAATAATTATGCATTTCTCTCTTATCTGATTATAACTTTTGGCCTTTCTCTTCTAAAAATGACTTTTCATACTTATCCTTACCTTCAATCTCTTCATCTCTCTGTACCCTGTCAGATATTACCTCTGTTCTGTTTATATTCTTTCCTTTGCAATCTTGATTCCTTAGAAACCATTTCAATTGGGCAGTTTTCTGCTCTTGATTCCCTTCTTCCTTTGTCCAATAAATAAATACATCCTTACAGACTCCAAATCTGGATTACTGCTGACAGCTATCTCCCTCACTTCTATATATGTGCTGAAGAACAGAATTGCAACACATCACAAAACTGCCCTGACTAGGTCCATTTATAAATGTATGCTAGTCAATATCAACTTGGCTTCCACTTTAACTAGAAAATCTTACTATTCTATCAATTTATGTATATTTATTAAGTACTTTTCCCCCTTAGGCAATATGCTAAGAGCTAGGGATACAAAGAAAAGTAAAAAAGACAGTCCCAACTTGTGAGGAACTCATAGCCTAATGAAGGAGAAAACATGCAAACAACTACATACAAATAAAGTTATATACAGAATAAGTTCGAAATAATTAACAAAGAAAAAACATTAGAATTAAAGAGGTGGTTAAATCTAAAAAAGACTTCAGGGAGAAGGTGGGATTTTATCTGGGGCTTGAAGGAAACCAGGAAAACCAGGAGGTGGAGTTGAGGAAGGAGAGCATTTCAGGATAGTCCCTGAAAATAAAATATCTGAAGATAAACTGTCCTGTTCAAGTTTGAGCAAGGAGACCAGTTTTACTTAATTTATTTTCTTGTTCATCATTAATGAGCTATTCTGAACTTTTTCTTCTCTCTTGAAGCATTCCACCTTAATCTACCCAAGTCTTTCTGCTGAGTATCCCTGGTCTCATGAGAGAGAGAGAGAGAGACAGAGAGAAAGAGAGAGACACTGAGAGACTCACACAGAGAGACAGAGACAGAGACAGAGAGAGACACTGAGAGACTTACACAGAGAGACAGAGACAGAGACAGAGGGAAAAAAGACAGAGACAGAGACAGAGAGACAAAGAGAGAGAGACACTGAGAGACTCGCACACAGAGAGAGACAGAGACAGAGACAGAGGGAGAAAGACAGAGACAGAGACAGAGAGAGAGAGAGAGAGAGAGAGAGAGAGATAAAGACAGACAGATTTCTTAGAGAGAAACTCTGAGAGAGAGAGTATTTAACAAGAGCTCCTTCTATTCTCCACCTTGTCTCTTATACATGAGAAATCATGTCTCAACATTTCCTCATTCACTCTTATCTTTGATGATATGGGGGCTCACCATAATTTTGGGGGCACCAAATTGCATTCTCTACAATATCAGTTTCATACATCTTTTTCTCTATAATCAGAGTCACAACATTAATTCAGGACTTCACTTCTCTCCTGGTCTCCCAGTCTCAAGTTCCTCCCCCATCTAATTCATTCTCTACAAAGAGGTTTAAGCTATGTTTTCCCATGCTACCCCCTACTCAATAAAATCTATAGGACCCCCATAACCTCCAGATTAATAATAGTTTGACATTTAACACTCTTTACAATCTGTCTCTTTCCTGGTTTTCTAAACTTTTTACATTCTGTTACCTTCATGCATTATGTGATCCTGCCATACTTGCCTACTTGTTCTCCTCCACATAAGATCTTCAGTTTTCATTTCTCTTAATCAGTTGTTTGCTATATTTAGAATATTCTTGCTCCCAACCTCTAACTCTTAGAATCCTTATTTCCTGAAAAGACTCAGCTTAAATGTCACCTAACTCACAGAAGCCTTTCCCAAGTCCAACCCCTTAATTTCTTGCTTTAAGTTCCCATTACCATTCCTTCTAAGGCTACCTTCCATTTTCTCTGACACATTTACCTCACAGTTATTGTGAGGGTCATAAGAGATGTAACAAGAATCACAAAGCCCATTAATATGGGACCCCTTGAGTTCAGGTTATAGACATAAAGTGCTTAGAAATGAAAGGTGCTTAGAATGGTGTCTAACTTATAATGAATGCTTATTTTCCTTCCCTTTCTCTACATTTATCTTATATATTCTTATTTATGTTTTCCCTATTAGAATGTACGCTTCATGAGAGGAGGGAACTGTTTTTGCTTTTTCTTAGTATCACCTATGCTTGGTGTAGTACTTAGGATATAGTAAATGTTTAATAAATGCTTGTTGATTAATTGATTACTGGCATTATAAGAAAGGTATTATAGTTATTATTATTAATAAGATACTTAAAAAGAGATTAAGACATATGTACTATGATTAAGTAGCAAATTATTTTTCCTGGTACTAAGTTAGCACTAATACTTAAGAAATGTTAATGGAACCTGGGAAGAAAAACTATTTCTGATTTCTCATTAGTATAAATTCCACAGCAGTTCATTCAGAAAATTCATGCTTTTTGAATTAAACTGAAGATGGCTAAGAGTTAGCAGCTTGATGGAGGGATATTGATAATTCATACCATTTGGCCAAAGTTCAAATCCATCTGGCTTTATCTGGTCATTCAGGACATCATTTAAAAATTAAAGGGGAAGGGGCAGCTAGGTGCGCAGTGGTTAGAGCACCAGCCCTGAAGTCAGGAGGACCTGAGTTCAAATGTGGTCTCAGACACTTCCTAGCTGTGTGACCCTGGGCAAGTCACTTAACCCCAATTGCCTCAGCAAAAAGAAAAAAAAAATCAAAGGGAAAAGGATGAAGTATTAAGAATATTCTGAAATTAATATCTTCCTTAAACCATTGTTTCTCAAAATGGAAAGATGGAAGTTTTCCCAATTGGTCTCCAAGAACTGTAGTGCTGCAAATAGTTGCTTGATGACTACAGAAGCAAATACTGGGCCATCTAAATTGAAAAAGAATTCCTTCACAAGCTGTTTCTTTTTACTGCAATCTTTTTAAGCCTACAATTTTTTCTATTATTTTACAGAAGCTAAAGTTACAGAGCTTTTAACAGTTTCTTCATGGTGATTACATAAGATATTTATGGTGATGGTCACTCCAAGATGATTTGTTGACGATTCTATTTTTTTTTTTTTTTGATTGGGGGTTATGATTGTTGCTTTTGTTTTGGAATACTTAGCAAAGTATTCCATCCTTACTGTTTCTGAAAGGTATCTCTTCTTCATCACTACTCCTCCACAATTACCCTTGGATTCTAAGTTATAAAGACCAATATAAAGGGTGGCAGTTCCAAGACAATAAATATATATGAGAATCTGTCATCTGATTTTGAGGCTCTCTAAGCTACGGTGCTTTTGCTAGAAATATATATGCCAATGACTGAGAAAGGAATAATTAATACAACTTTCACATACAAACCTGGAAGCTGGAAAATAAACAAGCCAACAGCTTTGGAGAACAGAAAACACTAACATATCATCTTCATTTACTCCTGTTCAGTGTTCAGGCACTGCTTCATTTCTATTGGTAAACAAGTGTTTTCTAGCTCACTGTCTTAAAAGTCACAGATTGAACAAGTATTTTTTTGGAGACAAACATAATGATCCAGGCCTAAAATAGTAGTAATGCAGAATAAGGTATGACAGAAGAGATATGACTTTTATGGAGAGACTAAACATACACAAATGTTTTCATATTATCATTGCAGCTATAAGTTTCTTGAGGATAGAAATCATATTTACCTAATTTTGTATTTCTAGGCATTGAAATTACATACATTAGGTAGGTAATAAAACTTTGTTGAATGAATAAATGAATTTTCCATATACTTCTCTTGACCAGAAACCACTTGCTATTATGAAAACATAGAAAGTCAGAAAAAAAAAAAAAAAAGGCTAACCTGAAATGCACAAGGGGTGTTGTCCACACAATAGACTCTCAGGTTGTAATCCAGGGAGTTACATGACATGCAGCCAAAGACAGCCACCTTGAGTTGCTTCACAGCACAATCGGTGATGGGTTCTCCTGCCAGTGCATATGTCCCAAAGCTGTCCAGGAGGACATGACATGCAAATGGGTCCAAGAGGCAATAACAGGAAGTTGATTCATCCTCCACTGACATCACCTCCTGTTATGGAAATAAAAGCCACACACACACCATAAACACACAAACGTACACACACACACACACACACACACACACACACGACTCTTTTAACTTTAAATTGACATGCTGCTGAAGATTCATTCTACAAATTCACATTTACCACTCCCCTGCCCGGAATATTTTTTCCTTTTCTAATTGCCTTGATGCTTAATACAAATCTTTCATTAATCATGATAAATACTTTAATCAGCAATTGTAGTTATGGTTATTTATGGTGCAATGAATTTCTACTTAATAAGTAATAATAACAAAATATAAGCAATTTCAGTGTCATTTAAAATATCTTAATATTTCCTTATTAATTTTTTCAATGTCAAGTTAAGAAATTGTCCTGAACATCAAAGTCAATAAGGGAAGTCTTTATATTGGTCTGCTTTTAACCACCTTTTTCCAGTATTCATCAAGATAATTTATATTTTCATCATAGGCTATTTTTGCCCTTCAGCATAACAGAATCATTCATGAAGCCTCATTAAACACTCGGCTTGAGTAGCTTCTCCTGCTAAATTTCACCACTTAACTCTTAGCTATTTGCAATTTGCTGGAGCTGGAAAAAGAGAAACCCAATGCCATCTCCCTTAACAACAAAGCCTACAAAACAAATAAACAAAAAATACTGATAAAGTAGTGAAGAAATATAAGGAAAGGGAAATTAAGTTAGTAAAAAGTAGAGAAAATACATTTTTAAAAAATGCCAAATGAATTGTTACATTGGGTCATAAAATTTAGAACTTAGAGCTATGATTATGGAGTTGACCCTAGCCCTTTATTTAAAGAATGAGGGAACTGAGTCTCAAAATGTTAAAATAAATTGTCCAAGATTATACGGTTAATAAAAATAGAAGGCCTAGGATTCAAAGTGATTCTAGGTTGTAGATCTGTAAATAACTTAAAGATTATTGAACCTGTCTTTTTGGGGGAAACTTAAGTCCTGGGATGTAATTTTTAAATTCAAATAAGTATTAAGTAACTACGTCACAGTTTTAAACTGAGTTATCTGACTTCAAACCCAATACTCTTGTGCCACACTGCTACTCAAAATGGTGTTTTCTCCAAGATATAATCTTGCCTATTCTGTGAAGGAAATTCATAAAATTCATGATTCCAAGGAAATCTTCCAAATATAAAAGCAATAAGGGAATGGAAGTAGGGTGTATATATGAATCCAGGAAGCAGAGAGGAAGGAGGAAAGAATAACAGAAAATGGTGAACCTGGAGGAGTATAAGGATGTTGGAGGCTTAAACAAAAATAGAGAAGTTTAGAAGTTGCTTGATTTTTGGGGGAAAGTTACTGCATTCTCTTTTGGACATGCTAAATTTGAGATAGGTATGGGATATTCAGTTCGAAATGTCCAATAGTCACTTGAAGGACTGGAGCTCAGGATGGTGACTAGGGCTGAGATCAGACATTCAGATGATAGATAAGTCAAAAAAAGCTATGTGTGCATGTATAGACATATACACATGCATACAGGCATGCAGGTGCAATCCTTTTCTCCATCCTCAATCCTCCATCTTTTGCATTGGCATTTTGATACTGTTGTTCACATTCTCCTTTCTGTATTTATGTAGCCTACTCTGTTCTTACTCTCCTACATACAATGTGACCACTCTCCAGTATTTATTGTTGCCTCATCATCTGTGTTATAGTTCCTAACTATGGATGTTTCCCAAGCTTTCATCCTATGTTTGCTTCTATTCTCTTTTCTATATTCTCTTTTGGTAAGCTTGTCAGCTTACATTTCATCTCAATGCTGACAAACCTAGATATATCTTTCCCATACCATTCATATCTACATGCCCATCATCTCCATAGTTTCCACCACTAAAATTTGCTTTTTGGACACTTCAAACTATATGCCTCAAAAACAACTCAAATTCAATATATCCAAAGATGAACTCATTTTTTTTTCACCAAACACAACTTTTTTTTCTAAATTTCTTTGTGTCAAAAGAATCACTACTCCTTCAGTATTCCAAGTCCATAAGTCCAGCATTACTCTTGACTGTCTATCCCACATATATCTAATTAGTTGCTAGATCTTATCAATTCTTTCAAAATATCCATTGCTTTTTATGCTTGCTCTCCAGTCACACAAACTATAAACTTAGTTTAGACCCCAGCTTCTTAAACTGTGGTTCATGAGCCCATACAGTGTCTTGTAACTGAATGGAGGTTGTGAAATTATGATTTATTATCTTTTTAAAATATTTTTCATTTTATTAAAGCTTTTTATTTGCAAAACATATGTATGGGTAATTTTTCAACATTGACCCTTGCAAAGCTTTCTGTTACAAATTTTTCCCCCTCCCCCACTTCCCCTAGATGGCAGGAAGTCTACTACATGTTAATTATGTTAAAATACTTGACAAATCAAATATGTGTATACATATTTTTACAGTTATCTTACAGTGCAGGAAAAATCAGATCTACAAGAAAAAAAAATCTGAGAAGGGAAACATAATGCAAGCAAACATCAATAGAGAGCATGAAAATGTTATGGTGTGGTCCACATTCATATCCCTCTCTCTGGGTGTATATGGCTTTCTTCATATGATTTATTATCAGTAAATGTTTGATTTGTATATCTATTTTATATAGCAATATATGTAGGGATCATATAAAAATTTTTCAGGGGAAAAGGGACTTCTAATAAAAAAAGGTTAAGAAGCTCTATTTTAGACCTTCATCACACAACCAAATTAATGCAATAGCCATCTACTTGATTTTCTTACTTCAAATCTCTTACCTTTACAATCTTTCACAAACTGCTGTCAAAAGGCAGTGTAGATGATTTTCTTTAAGTGTAGATCTGACCATATGACACTTCTCAAAAAAAAAAAATTCCTATTGCCTTAAGAACAAACTATGAACTCCTCCCTCTAGCTTCTAATGCCTTAAATAACATGTTTCCAACCCCTCTTTTCAGCCTCACTGAACAATTTTGCTCTGTTGTGTAGCCAACATTGCCTTATTGCTCCCTCACAGTCAACACTTCATCTTCAATCTCCATGTTTCTGTACTGTCATTCCCCATGCTTAAATCCCCTCCTTACATCTTCACTTCCTTTTAGATGCAGCTTAAGCACCATCTTCTATATGAATTATTTTGTGATCCTGCCAATTGCTGGAATCCTCACTCCCAAACTGCTTTATATTTTGTATACTTTTATATTTGTTCCCTTTAAATTCATGCTATATATGTATGTGTATGTGTATGTATGTATGTATTGTTTACCCCCATTTGAATTCAGGCTTTCTGTGAATAAAAATTATTTCAATATTTTATTTTATTTTTAATTTATGAAATAAATATTTCTCTAAGGATGATAAAAAAAAGTTAATTGCACATGAAACTGCAAATCCATTATGTACACTTATACATGTATTTCTAGTGCTTAGCACAATATCCTGACACATTCTAGATGCTTAATGCTTACTGATGGACTGATTGATATAAAGATCTTGGAATTATCTTCACATGAATGATAATTAAACTGAATTGCAGAGGGGGAAGAGAAGGGTGCTTGGCACAAGGTTTGTTTCTTGGAATATGTGAAATATTTCGCAGTTCATTCTGAAACTAAATCAGGAGTTTGGATTAGTTTTTGTTTCTGATCTCCTACTTAAAACCCAAATACAGGTCCAAATAGGAGAGGACCTGAACTGAGCACAAAGAGGTATATATATTTGAGTAGATAATCTAATTGTAACTTTTTTTCTTGTCAGTGTTGAAAGGGTTGACTGTAAAAGGATTTATATAACATATGACCCCAGAGAAGAAAGAAATATTTAAAAATCACACAGCAGTTTCACGAGACAAGTAATAGAGGTTAAGTCCACTTCCTAGTTAGGGTACCATATTCTCCACCAGACATACTATTGTTTTGGGGACAAAATTTGGTCTCACCTCCCACTTGCCCTGCTGGGTCCTCTTCTTCAAATGAATATTCCAGTGCTCCGAACTGACATCAGCACAGTGGGGTATGGTCAAGGCAAAAGGAGTGGTGACTACCATGTCTGAAGGACCACAGGTGACTTCAGGACTCAAGAGAACTTCTGATCCATCTGGTTGGAGGCTTTGATTACATTTGGAGGAAAAGAGGAAACATGAGCCAAAAAAGAGGGGAGAGTCAGCATAGCAGAGTCATACATTAACAAGTAGGGTCGGGGACAAAGGAGCGGTATTTGAGGGTTGAACATAAACCAAGTTTTCTGCATTGCTCACAGCCCAGAAGATGGGTCACACACATGCAAAGTAATTCTATTTATGCCTAGCAATTTTGCTGTAGAACAGCTGAACAAGGCTCTTAACAGTTGATGCCTATAGAGTAAGTTAAAGCCCACATTTCAAATCCAGGATGAGGGGAAAAGGGAAACTGACAAATGCCTACTCATATTTGCAGTGCAGAGTTGGAGAAAGGATGGGGATCAGGGGGCAGAACCACCAAAACCCTTCTCCTAGCTGCAATGCAAGAGTCCTACTGATGGAACACCCAAGTCAAAATGTTCAAACATGATGAAAAACAGCTGATGCTGACAATGTTGCCACCAGATTCTTTCCTTCCAATGATACTATTGACAATATTTTCATAGTAGTAAATAATGACAATAACTTATTATATAACAAAACAGCCCTTCAGCTATGTGCAGATTGAGTGTTAACTTCCCTCATTTTGAAAATGTATCTTCTGCCAATGCACAAATACATAGGTTATACATATTGACAGCACAGCAGACAGTTATAAATATGCATTTTCAAATACATGAATATAGATCTTTCAAATCTCCCTCGTTTGGTGTCTAAATTTAACGTCATCCCACACAAACCTGGTGTTCACATTTTTTATTTTGTTCTCTGTATTGTGAATAATTCATAATGAGAATGCAGAGTCATGAGACAGATGAAAGAAAATGATAGTTAACAGAAGGAAAAAAAAATCCACCTCACTGAATGAGTCCCTATTTCATTTCTCCTTTTCTTTCTTCTATTTCCTTGTCCTTTGGGAGGTAATTGCAAGTTCTAGTACAATAGTTAGATGGAGGACCCTGGTATGTTCTTTTCCCCACCCCCACCCCTTTTTTCAAATCCTGGCTAGAAGGTCTTGGATAATTTGAATTGTCTTTCCTTGACATTTTTTTTAATTTATAAAATTAGAGGCTTACATTAGGGTAGAGCTAATATTGAGGCTCTTGGAAGAAAGAAGTATGAAAACTGAACAAATATTATGGTTCCTAAAGTAGTAAACTCACAGATATATAATGAAATATGATCTAGTTCAATCAACTCATTTTACAGATGAAGAAAGTGAGGCCCAAAGAGTTTATATGACTTGCTCAAGATGACACAGGTAGTTACTGTCAGATTCAGGATTTGAACACAGATCCTATGACTAAATCCATCACTCTTTCCACACCAACAGGTATGTGCAATCAGTGACCAGTGATTGAAAAAGCTTTGTCCTTGATAACAGATAGAAATCCTGTTTCCAATGTTCTTATGTTGGAATAACTTTTATACAAGCTCATGAAACAGGTCGTTCACTCTTTAGTCTCTAAATTATTTTGTTGACATTATATTCTAATGATTTTCTCTTCTTTTTCCCTCTCTCTTTCTCTGCCAATCTCTCTTTCAACTCCTATCTTTCTCCAGTCTATCTCTCTCTCCTCTTTTTATCTTTATTTTCTCTCTCTCTCGCTCCCCACATGTTAGCAATTGCCCTTGTATCTTGTTATCTGTGACTTGCAGCTGCAGAAAACAAGATATTTACTTCAGCAAGTCCATCATCTCTGGCTTATGGTAGTTATCAAATCAACAACTGACACATACCTTTTCACTACTGCCTCACAAAGCAGCACCCTGGACAGATACAAAGGTATTTAGATTTACTTAAAGTTAACTACAGCCCCAAGTTTGACAATTCCCACCCCTGTCGGGAGCAAAATACAGGTGAAGCTGAAAACCATCCTGCATTGACTTTCAGGCACCAGGATCAGATTAAGCGAAGCCACAGGTGATGATTCTCCAAAGGAAGTAAGCTGAGCTTTTGGAGTGGAAGGGCAAAAACAAAAGGTTTTTGAGGGGACTAGAGGGAAGCAGGCAAGAGGGGGTTTGGAAAGTGGCCCATTAGTCATTGGGAAGTCTTCATGAACAGTTTAGAACAATGTGCTGGAGGTCTGAAAAACGTAAAATTTAAATGTGTGCTATAACCAGCATGTGGCAGCAGCCGTGGACTACTGCCAGGGGCCATTAGGGAGGGTTAAGCGGTTTCTGTGTAATTGGTGCCTGCATTCATCACGTACAGGAATAGCAGGGATGCTTGTGAGTGACCGATGACAAGCTCTCCTAAAAGAACTATTTAATTGCTTTCAGAGAATCATCCCCCTTGTTGAACATATTGTTCAAACATATGGGAATTTGGGGAATTATTTAATGCCAAATGAACTGAAATCAGCTAATTAGATGAACTCTCACACTCATTGTGAATAGCAAGACTCCTTTCTGTAATAACTTAAACAGCATTAGGAGTCAGAGGCAGTACATATTGGGTATTAAGCAAAGCATGGGATGGGAGCTTTGCATTAAGCAGATACTGGCTATTTCCATAAGTGCAAAGTAAGTAAATCAAGATTTATATCTAATCCCCCTACAGTGAAAATAATGTGAGTAGGTGTAGAGTCTCCAGTGAAGGAACAAAAAATAATCTCTCCATTTTTCCATGATTAATGATAATTTGCCCTTTCCTGCCTCCTTCTATCTGTGGCAATCAGAGGGCTTTACAAATATTAATTAACACTCATCACACACCTGTGGAGGCAGGTGTTTCAAGCATAAGGTCACAGAGAAGTCAATCAAACTGATAGGAACAAAACCCCAAATGCCTGACTCATACTCTCCTGCTGTAGTAGTACAGTACTATATTTTACTTCTCTGTTAATGCTTTCGTGGGGTTCTGCCTTGATGCCTTACTTGGGCTTTCAAGTAACCCTGAGTTCCTGAAGGACCTGCACAGAAACTCTGAGTAGTCTGCCTAAGATAAAAATATAATGAAGGTAGGCCTGGTGATAGAAGATGTGTCTGTTGTCCAAGAACAAAGAAGCTACTCACTGAGCATTTTTGTCAGGCCAGGTAACTCATGACTTCCTACCAATGCACAAAGGAATAGTAATCTACATCAGTACAGATAACAATATAGCAATAAAATAAATTATATTATAAATATCTGGAAAAAGTTAACCTTAGGAGTTTAAGTCTAATAGATAGTCTGCCATCTAGACTTTCTCAAGGGGAAAACAAAACAATAACAATAACAACCATAGCAATAATAAGATCAGACTTGGGGATTATAGTTCATATTCTAAGCCATTAATATAGAAGTCATGGGCATCTTTTTCTGGTAGAGAGTTTGAAAATTTGAGATTAAAAATCCCTAACTGCAAAAGCAAAAGTGAAATTTATAAACAAAGATAGATTAAAAAAAAATAAACATTTGATACATGAAAACCATAGGAGAGTTGGTATGCTTTTTCTAAAATGTGAGAGAGAAAAAGATATTGTATAAGCTTTCTGAGATTGTTATAAACTGAATTACTATTTTCTGTAAACTAACACCTTTGTTATACAGTGTTCCAAAAATCTTAGACTTGTATTATACTAGCAATCCAATATAAAATACTTAGCACTAGACATATTCTTAAAGATTTTGCTATCTAATGCCCTAGTTTTGCAGAAGAGAAACTGAAACCCAGAAAGGTTAAATACCAAGGTCATCTCCAGTTGCAAAGCTAGGATTTGAACCCAAGTGTTTTGACTCCAGATCTAGCATATGTACCACCATACCAAGATGCCTCTGTAATCCAGTCTGTAGGATACAATCTACATATGAAGGAGAATTATTCTAGACATAGAGGGAAATCCTGATTGTGTAAACCCCAGATTCTAAAAGCTATAATTAATATAAAACCAGTCTTGGTGGAGATATTGGCTTCTTATAGGACAGCCTAGAAAGGATAGATTTGTAAATTTAAATGCTAACCCTCACTGAGCTGCTGAATGTCCTAGAGGAAATTTCCTCATGTTCCTATACTTGGCTTTCTCCATCTTAAAAAAAGTAAGTGGTAGAATAATGTGCTTGTAAAAACATATGGGAGCTACAATGACTGGTGCTGCAGAAATGCTGACATTTGTTATACTTTATGGATACCAGAATTCTGAAGAAGGGACAACACTAGGAAAAATTATGAAGCAGGAAATAGATGTCTAATTCAATTTAATTACATCACATTAAATGCCTACTATGTGACAGACTTTGTAATGGTATATTTTTCAACTGTCCCTTCATTTCCTTATGGATCATTCACCTCTTTTCTCAGTCAGCTACCTTATGAAATCCACCTATTGCCCAGTGTTGAATTGAACAGTTCTGGCCAAGTCTCACCTCGTTATTAGTTTCCTAAAGACTGGAATTCCCTGGCCTCTGTCTCAATACTGATCCCCACTGCCAGGCCCTTTTCACTATGAATAGAAAATAATGAACAAGAAAAGTTAATTAAATTCATAGGAGCAGCTTTAGAGTAGTTCAGACTATAATTTTCATCATTTTCTCAGATTTGGTAAGAAGAACATATGAAGACCTCCACTCTATATGGTGACTATACAAATGGAGGAGGTTCAAGTGTCAACACTTATGAAGGGAATCCAGGCCTCCTACCTTTACTGCTCTAACCAGCCTCAATTGTTGCTTCTTCTGAATTCACTACAGAAATTATTACTATATATTTTCTCCCCACCAAGTTCAGTTCACTTGGAGAGAAGATCTACTATCCCTGTTTTTATCATCTAACTCCCTTAAATACCTCTGAGGAAATGCCAGTATAATCAAATGCTACTCAGTTCCTCCTATTTCCTAGTGCTATGGAAAGCATCTCAAAGCAACCTTCCCTTGTTGAGATAAGACA
Source organism: Myrmecobius fasciatus (assembly GCA_023553655.1). Classification (NCBI taxonomy): domain Eukaryota; kingdom Metazoa; phylum Chordata; class Mammalia; order Dasyuromorphia; family Myrmecobiidae; genus Myrmecobius; species Myrmecobius fasciatus. The sequence continues at coordinate 9,455 of JAJPUD010020426.1, read as the reverse complement.
TTGCCTCTATTTTTTTTGTTTTTTGTTTTTGTTTTTTTAGTTCTCTAGGCTCTATTGTATCCTATTTTCCCTACCAGAATGTAACAGTCCTTCTTTTTTTGTGGGAGAAACAAAACAACAACTAAATTAATGACACTTTGTCCTGATCCATTCCAATTTCCTGCTTGGAATAATATGACAAATAAATCTGGTGTCAATAAGCTGATAATGCCTTAGTAATGATATATCCTCCCCAATATGCTGTTAGTATTATTACTTCTAATGAAAGCACTAAGACTAGGACTACCAGTGTCAAAAAGAAAAATATTTTATATCTATAAGGCCTATGTTGATTTACAAAGCCCTTTCATATAAATTGTCTAATGATTTTCATGCCAACCCTGTCAGATAGGACAAGGTGAACATTATTATCATATTTTATTGGTGGAATAAAGATACTTGGAGGATTTAAATGATTTGCCCCAAGTTACAGAAAAAAGCAGGCTGCAGGGCTGAGAGAATTAAGGCCCAGCTTTTTTGACCCCAGGTGAAACTTTCTGTTTTTATTTTTCTTCTAATAGAATTACATTTAAAAAATCTCCTTTGGAGCCTTCTGAAGGTGAACATGCATAGAGAACTAGGCCTGAAGCCATAAAGACCAGGATTTAAGTTCTGCCTTAGACATGGCAGGACAGGGGTTGAATGAGGGAAGGGGGAGCTATATTCCTTTGAGCTATTAAAGCTTAACACTATACAAAGATTTTTGGAAAAACTTGTATACTGACTATGTTGCCATAGGGAAGTCACTTAACCACTCAGGGCAATAGGAAACTTTTTAAGATGATATTTTATAAAGAATTGATGACATGATTGGTAGCTCCCAGTTAAGGGACCTCCCCATAACATTGAAATCACAGGTCTAATCCTTATTCTTTTCCTATTTCTGATACCTTAAACCATAGGGGTGAGTAATGAGAGGAATCATGAGAAAGGCTCAATGAAAGGAGGCATATTTCAGAATGGGATGGGGAAGAAACCTTGCTCAAACTAAAAAAAGGCATGCTTTATAAGGAGTCTCTCTACTGTCCCTCTCCCTAAGGATAGTCCTAATGGGGATAAAGCAGGACAAGAAATTGATGGACTGAGTTATATTGTAAAAGTGAAGTGATAAATTTATGTGCTTCTAGGTACATTCTGCAGGATAGTAATGGTGAAAAATGTGACTTTATACAGGGCTGGCTTTTGAAAAGCAATTGCTTAATAAGGCATATCTAGAAGGGCATCAAAGTTGATTTTGTCTCTGCTCTTAAGATTCAGGAGGTTATAGCTCAACATACAAACTGTTGTCTCCTCCAGGTAGAAGAGTCATTTCCTAAATTCTAAACTTCTTTTGACTTCATTGCTGTTGATTTGCTGCATTAGTTAATTATTCCTCCTTGCTTTCCTCCTTATATGTTATTTGGTCTATATTATAGATTAATTTTGGTTTGATCACCTTTACTCAGCAGATCATTCAGGAAATTAAGACAAGCAATTAATGATCGTTTTACAATGTCAAACCCCAGGTCAATATGAAATTAAATCATATTTTAATAGAATGAACATAAAAAGGCAGTTGGATGGGAGCTGTACTTAGTCACAAACCTGGATATGGGGGAGGATGGGGAGGAGCTCAAGAAAGACAGCAATTCTATCCTCCCACTTCCAATCCAAAAGTAGACAGGGAGGTTTAGCTGGTTTTCTGCTGCCTTTAAACTTACCAGTATTTTTCTCCAGTGTCAATTCTGCAGAAATCTCAATTTTTTTTCTGGTTCATCTATTTTTTTTTTTTCCTCTCAGCCCGAACATTTACTTTACCTATGAGCCCCATTTAGAGTATTTGGATAAGCTCCATCAAGATATATTATAGCCATATAAGACTATAGATTTAAAGCTGAAAAAGACTTTAGAGGAAGTGGGAGGAAGAATTTATTAAGTACCTACTATGTGCCAGGAGCCTTGCTAAGTGCTTTATAAATAGTATCTTCATTTGAAGCTTAGCAGGATTAGCCCTTTCATTTTATAGAAGAGGAGACAGGCTTAAGGTTAAGTGATTTTCTCAAAGTAATATAGTTATGAAATAGCAGAATCAGTATTTGAACCCAAGTTTTGTGACCGAAATCTACCATTCTTTCTATTATACCATTGTATAATAGCTCAACTTACTTAGATTCTGAGGATGCTATTGCTCATGGAAGTTTCCTAAGGGCTTCTGTAAAAGGTTAGCTTAATTTTTACTTACCTATCTGAATCCTAAGGAAGGAGGATTTATTCATTTATTTATATATTTGCTTTTGGAGGAGGTAATGAAAGTTGAAGAGGAAAAAGGGTAAATAGAATGGCTTCAGGTAAAAAAACTGGCAGAGGAAATGAACATTTGCTTCCCTTAATTTTTATACAAGTTTTTACAGATATTGAATCTCTGATCAATAACTGTCTTTTTGTAAGATGTTGGAGAGAATCTGTGGAGATACAACATATTTTCATTCTTTAATTTTTTTTCAGTCATGTCTGACTATTCATGACTGCATTTGGAGTTTTCTTTGTGAAAATACCTAGAGTGTAGTTTGTCATTTTCTTCTCCTTTTGTAGATGAGAAAATTGAGGCAAATAGGGGTAAATGACTTGCCCAGGATTATACAGCTAGTAAGTGCAAACACTTTCAACTCAGGTCTTCCTGACTCTAGGCCTGGTGCTCTATCCACTACTCCACCTAGCTGCCCCACCTACTCATGTATCAAACACATGCTAAATGCACTTCGAATACAAAAACAAAAGCAAGACAATCTTCATCCTCAAGGATTTTATATTCTAACAGGAAATACAACACTTAATGGGAAAAATGGTAATAGAGAAGTAAGTCATAGTTTGGGAGTCTCAAAGAATATGAATGTAATGCCTTAGTTTATTAACATGCCCTTTCCACAAGCAATGGTAAGAATAACTGGATTGTCATTCTTGAAGAAAAGGGAAGAAAATATGTGGTTTTGGGGGGTTAAAGGGAGGGGAAAGTTCAACTTTGAAGAGTAAAGCAATAATAAAGAGTGAAATAGCTCAGAGACAAATGGCCTCACTCCCCTCCCATTACAATAAACTCTGCCTCATGAGATTCTAGGCTCTGAGAGATAAGTGAGATTTTTTTTTAACCTTATCTTAATAAATGAATTTCTTGACTTTTGGCTTTGGAAGAAGCCTCTTAGTTACTGAGAGACAGGCAATCCCGTCTTCTCACTTTTTTTTTGCTATTGTTCAGTCATTTAGTTCTGACTCTTCCTAACTTCATGGACCATAGAACTTTAGGCTCCTCTATCTTCCTCTGACCCTTAAAGATGGTCCAAATTCATGATCACTGTTTCCATGATATTATCAATCTATCTCATCCTCTTCTAGCTTCCTTTTATATGTACTTTTCTCTCATTAGAATGTAAACTCTGCTGATAAAGATCATTTTACTTTTGTATTGACACAAGATAAACCCTAAATTTGATGCTTTGTTGCTCATCCATTCAGTGTCTCAAACAATGCTGAGTTAACTAGCCTGATTCTTCCCAAGCATGGCTTCTGTTTATCTTATCTGTAGGGTGGGCAAAAGAAGAGGTAGGAGAAGAGAAGGGAGCAAAAGTTAGATGAAAGCTTGGAAGAAATATCAGATGCAGGTGAAAACTTACAGGGTCAAGCCAAACTGAAAGATTAAATTGTTTACATATGTAAAATGGTCATAGTTTACACCCATATTCACAGGGTATTTATCCATTAAAAAATCAAAGGAATCACAAAGCATGTGTAAATCATGACTTCCTAGATACAATTTAAACCTTATCTTTCATGCAGTGTCAGAATCATTATTTGTGGCTGAGACATCATCACACTTCCTTGGAAAATAAGCCAGTTTAGAAGAGAAAGAAAAATAAAATAGTGGGGGAGGGGTGGAAGCAATGACTAGCAATGAATCACTCAGAGTTTTGCAGCTTTTAATTCTAATAAGTTCTTAGGATTGTTCTTGTTTGTTTTGTGGTGTTCTTTAGAATATTTATGAACTGGAAAGATATTAGGGAAAATGAGAGACATAGACAATCTGAATCTTTGCAGGAGGAGAGGAAACTTTGGGGATTTGCATTAATCCATCATAAAAATATATAAGCAACAAAGAACAGATTGCTATTGGTCACTAAGGAGAGCATAAGTGAAGCAAAAGTGTGCCTTTTTTCACCAGACCTTTATTAAGAAGCAATTATCTGGAATGAAAATGATAATCTATTTCATATCTTCATAGACCTAGTCATTTAGTCTGGGCTATAAAAAATGAAACATAAAAATAATTTTAGTATTTAGGGGGCCTTTTTACAATGTGCAATCAAATTTGTCTGAATCCCCGTCCTATATTAAAGGCACCTCCAATATGAATCAATGAATTATTGGATCCATCAACAAAAACAAATGAAGAACAAAGGGAGGGTTATGAGATTTTAGCTCCTAAAAGGTTTCTTTTTATTCTGTTCTTTATCCCTCATCATCTGTAGTATGAGTACAAGTAAACCTCAGTCTTGGGGAATATGGGGAATATGGGGAAAGGGAAAGAAGTTGTTCTTTAGGAAAGGGATTGTTAAACTTTTTCCTCTAGTGATTCCTTTTCACCTGAGAAAATTTTATGCGACCCTGGGTATATACATATATAAAATAGGTATGTGAATCAAACATTTACTGTCAAAAAAAATCAAAATTTCATGACCTTTATATTCAGTTATGAAGCCTCACATGAGGTCTTAAATAACAGTTTAAGAAGCTTGGCTCTCGAAGTGTCTGGTCTGATTTAATCTAATTCAGGTTAGTTTCTCTGTTCTCCATCTCTCCTCTTTCTTCTCTCTCTCATCTCTCCTGATTTGTGTCCTATCTCTAAAATAAAACCCATATGTACTCATATCTGGCAGGAAAGGAGGAAACATTGGGAATTAGTTTGGGTTTGTCATAAAAATATATAAGCAAGGAGGAACATATTGCCACTGACCATTAAGGAGACCACAGGTGAAGCAGAAGTGTGCCTTTTTCACTGGGTCTTTATTAAGAAACAATTATCCAGAATGGAAATGATGATCTATTTTAAATATCTTCATAGGCCTAGTTATTTAGTCTGGGCAATAAAAGAAATGAAACATAAAAACAAAAATAATTACAGTATTTGGGGGCCCTTTACAATGTGCAATCAAATTTGTCTCATAGTGACTTTTCTTTTATTGAAGAGAGATGTACCTTCCATTCAGATCTATTAGCAAATACTCACAACCCATTGTTATCTTGTCAATTGCATCTTTAATTAAAGCCTCATTTGGGCCACTCTAATCACTTCCACATTGTGAACCACTGGGGCTTTAAATGTGCTTTGATGAAAATGACAGCAATTTGTATTTCCTTCCCCAATGTGGGGGAGGGGGTGGGGGAAGATAATATGAAAAGAGTTTTAGAGTTTTAGAGTGTGGGAGGAGTAGAGTTCACTTCCAAATAACATAGATCCTTGGTTTCAGAAGATCTAAATGTTATTTTATCCCTTTTAGTAATTATTAGATTTTTTTTGTGATGATATTATGCCAAGGTAACTTGGTAAAATAATGTCCCTGATTCTACTATAGAGAAGGATGGCAGCATTACAAAGGTGCATTAACCCTTCCCCACCATTAAGATGCCATTTTGTAAATTGCCTCTTCCATTACACTGCATAGCACTGGGTGACCAGGAAGAATTAATGCATTTCCCAAATGGAAGCAATTTACTCTCTTCCTTCTAATAGTAACAGGTCTTTGTTTGTTATTTAGGAAGATATTTTCTTCAGGAGACCACAGAAAACTTGAGTCATAAACAGAAAACAACTCCTTGTCATGGGATGTCATGGGTACACACATGAATTACCATTCATATTCAACCCATTAGGTAATGAGAGTAAAAGATTCCAAACTCTCCTCCCTTTTCTTCTCCCTCTCTCTATCTATGTATTGTTTCCACAATAATCTATATGTCTTAACTGTTGAGCCTTGAATAAAAAATCATAGTCACCCCCCCCCTTCCTTGCCATTAGAACTAGGAATTAAGTTTTTAAAAAGAGCTCAGGAAAAACCTTGAATCTCTAACCATCTTTACATACCATTGTGTCATAAACTCCAGGTACTTTATCTCAATTCTTGCTAGGATAATTCCCTCTCCTGTCTGCAACCTTCTTATCTTAACCCCTATCCTGTCAGGTTTTAGTTATGATCCTTTTCTGGAATTATGGCTTGTCGATCCTCTCACTGGCTTTGTTCCCCTTATGGGCTTTTGTTTCCCCTATGAAACCCTAGTTAGCTAAAACCCTATTTAAGTTCCCTGACTCAGTTTATCTGCACCAAATGCTTTGGACTAGAGTCTCATCTGGTCAGCTAGCTTAAACTCCACATTAAAGATTAAAAACCAATTTCTTGCTTGCCTCAGTTTCTCTGGTATTATATAAGAAGACTGGACAATGACTTGTTTGTGGCGAAAGAGATAAATTCATTTTGATAATCTTCACCATTCAAAGTGTTAGAACTACTAAGACCCTCAAACATTTTTTAGTCCAATGTCACTCATTTGACATATGAGTAAACTGAGGTCTGGGAGAAAAAAGTGATTTACTCACAACCACAGAGATGTAATAAAAGGAAATGCTGGCATTTGATCCCAGCTTTTATGCCTACAGATCTAACATTCTTTTCACTACATACTGATCACTGTAATTGGATTGATCTGATTGCAATTCCTGTAAATTGCCAAAATATTTCCTCAGAAAAGACTGGTCATTTTGCACACAGAGAATTGCTCTCCCTGTCCTGATCTAATCATGGAACACACCTAGAATACATCATTCTGGCCCATAAAATAAATCCAAAGACATGCATAATAATTTAGGAACTTAAGCACAGGCTCACATGCAGGAGAATCAAAAGAAACAATGTCAGATTTAAAGAAAAAGAGTCAGTGAGTGAGCTCATGAAAAATCAACTCTATTCTATATTTATTCCCTTTTTGTTTTATGGAAAATTCATTCAGAGAAGACACCTTCAGTGAGTTTGCTCTGAGCAGATTATTATATTCTTATTCTACTTGACAGGATCTATATTTTGGGGAAGAAAAACTTTGGTAAATTGAGGAAGACCAGTTTACCTGGATATTCACTGGGTCTAAGTGGCATAAGAGATAAAGCACTGAGCTTGGAGACAGAAACATTACTCTTACTGAGTTCAAATCCACATTTAGAATACTTACTAGCTGTACTATCCTGAACAAGTCACTTAACCCTATTTGCCTCAATTTCCTCACCTGTAAAATTAGCTGGAGAAGAAAGTGGCAAACCACTGTAGTATCTATGCCAAGAAAACCCCAAATGGCATCCTGAATAATTGAACATGCATATTCACAAGCTTGCAAATTAGTTTACTTTCTATAAATTATAAGGCATTTATGTCACTGGTTGATTTTTTTTTTAAGTAAAGAAAAAAAAAGGATTTTTTCTATTATTTTTAAAAATCTATAGTAATTTAAAAAGTATTGAAATATACCACTAAGAATTTATGGACTAGGTCTAAGATTTATGATTTATACATCTCCAAGTATATTTTTAACAAGAAAGATATTAATGTTGGATTTAATTAAGTTGTAGGCTTTTCTACACTACCCTACCAAGATTCAAAAGTTGTTCCCCTTTGCCTTTGTCGATAGGGCATGTTAGTCTGTACCAATAACAATATTTTACAAAGTCATTTTCATTTTCAAAAATAGAAATGTTTTTGATTTTTATCACATTCCACATCAGGTCTCAGACTTGTCTCTAACTTTGTACCTTAGCTCTCATCACCTCTTCCTGTTAGAATTCCTAGCTAAAGATCAGCTCAAATACCACTTCCTACATAAATTCTTTGTTGATACATTCATTTGTTACTATCATCCCTGCTAAAATTTTGAATAAATCTTATATTTGTATGTATATGCTGTTTCTCTTTTTAGAATATAAGCCTCAGAGGACTGAAAGTTTTTAATCTCTGTTTCTTGTATCCCCAATACCTAATACAATCTCTGGCAAATAGTAGGCACCTTGTTGAATGAATATCTACTTTTCAATTGTAACTCAAAGGGCAATGTATAGTCCTTGATCATAAACAAAAGCTATATTCTAAAACCTGAGGGTCTTCATGCTCATCAAATCATTTGGATTGCTTTCATCACTCTTATAACATTTTCTTAGATCCCATTTCACCAATCCTATTAGCTAAACTTTAAAAAAATAATCTCATCATTGAGTTTAAGGGGTATATCTAACATTTTTTGAAAAGCAGCTATTCTGTCTCCAATAGATTTGAGTGCAAGGGCAAGATAGAGAAAAGTTCCAACTGGAAAGTCTCATCAGAAAGCAGGGTCAAGGTAAAATTTAGGTAATAAACATACACATGCTTTGTTCCCTCCAGAATTTTTAGATGTCAGGGGGATATGGACTGTGAATATCATATTGTATGTATATAGGTATTGTGTATATGTCTATAATTTGTATTTGTGCATATACAGATAAAATACATAGATATATATGTATGTACACATATATACATGTATATACTATATGTATATGTATGTATATATACTCTTATATACAGAACTGAATTTGTAAGTCCCAATTGTAGAAACTCCCTTTATTCAGGTAAGTAATTATTCTCTAATTCATTTCATTGATAGGTCAAATGATTTGTGTTGGAACCTAAACCTAGATCCTCTTAAAAGGAATCCTGTTCTTTTTTCCCCTATACCTCACTCCTATTGTTTATGTAACACTTTAAGGTTTGCAAAGTACTTTCTTTACAATAGTGATATAGGATAAGAGAGTACAAGTACTTGTTTACAGAAAATTGAGGGTTGGTGAATTTAAGGCACTTGTCCAAGTGAGTATGAGTCTGACTTTTAGATTCTGTGTCTTTCTAGGAAATCACAATGGTATGGGAAACGAATGACAAGAAACTGTTGTCCTGAGCTGGACTATGTCTATATGGCAATTGTGTTCCTTGGAGACTAAGTTATAGTTGTGGAGTAAAATTTGGAATTCTTATATCAACATTCTTACAGAAAACAGAACCTAAATCTTCCAGCTCTTAGCATTGAAAGAGGAAGGCCCATATTGTTTGTGAAGAACCAAGGACAAGAAGGGGTCTTATCTCTTGGAGTATCTTATGACTGACTGAAGTCCTTTAATTGCCTCAAAATCTCTCCCGTGCTTTACAGTAGTTTGTTTTTGGTTTGTTTTGGTTTTTTTGTTTGTTTTTTAAATGAACAAAAGTTGTTCCATACTGCTTCCTGGCTTTAAGAGTTTTCCTTCCTTCCTTCCTTCCTTCCTTCCTTCCTTCCTTCCTTCCTTCCTTCCTTCCTTCCTTCCTTCCTTCCTTCCTTCCTTC
>JAJPUD010020425.1:3757-24734 GCA_023553655.1 Myrmecobius fasciatus | reverse complement strand
TGTCCGATATCCTTCTTTTCTCAGCCAAATTCCAAGAAGGGAAAAATGCTAAAACTATTGCCTCTGTTTGCTCTCTCATTCAACTTTACAATTTGATTTCCGATCTCATTTTTTGACAGAAATCGCTCTGTACAAAACATGATTTCTTAAATTGCCAAACCTGATCATCTTTTTGGGGGTCCTCATTTTTCTTGATCTTTGCAATTTTTGTCATTGTTGACCACACTCTTCCTGGGTACTCTCTCTTTTTTGCATTTTTATCACATATTTTCTTAGTCTCCTCTGTTGGCTCAGCATGCATATTGTATATTTTAATTTGATCCCATTCTAGACCAAGGCTTGGACCTTGGCTTGCTTCTTTTATTTTTCCAGACTTTCAGTGCTCTTAACAATTCCTTTTGGTTTAATAATCATCGCAATGAAGATGATTTCCCATATTTGACGTGTGTGTGTGTGTGTGTGTGTGTGTGTGTACAATTTATCTGTCTCTAATATTTCTCCATATATCTACATATCTATGTCCAGCTATCTTGTCCTTGACTTTCCTCTCACCCTCATAGGACTGTGGATCACAGAAGTATAGATTTTGACCTGAATGAATTTATCTAATTCCTTTAATTTACAGATAAAGAAGCTGAGACCCAGGTCATACAAGTAACAAGTGAGCTAGGATTGGAACCCAGGTCCTCTGCCCCTAGAGACAACTTTCCACTGTATCATCACCTACCATCAGTCATTTCCAATTGGCTGGCCTATAAACACCTGACTCATCATGTACAATAGATCTTAGTGTCTTTCTCCTCAAACCCTTTTGTCTTCAAGCTTCCCTTTTTCTGTTCTACTCTTCCAGCCTTCCAGGATCATGCTTTTGGCATCCTTGACTCCACATTAGCCCACATATTGTCCTTGTCAGTTATTAGTGGGATAGGACTTACATGTCACTTTTTATCTCAAGCCTCCCTGGTTAGGCCCCATAGAACTGAGTGCCTTTGTCCTCAAACCCTTTTGTCTTTCAGGCCTCATCTAGGCTATTGTACCAGCCTCCTAATTGGTTTGCTGCTCTGTGCCATCCTTCTTGTAGCTGGCAAAGTATTTTTTCCTTAAATGCAAATCTGACCATGTCACCCCTGTTTAGTAAATTCCAGTGGTTCTTTATTGCCTTCAGGATCAAATTTAAACCTGCTTTATTTTTTAGAGTCCTTCATAACCTGGTCCTAGCTGCCTCATATATTAATCCTCTTCCTTCGCTCTGTATTTCAGCCAAACTGGCCTTCTCTTCCTTACACAGAACACCTTATCTCCCATTTCCTTTTCTTTAGGTCTTTGCGCATCTCTGAAGTGCATTCCCTTCTCCCACTGCCTCATAGAATCTCTCTTTTTTTTTTTTTTTCCCAAGATAGAATTCAAACAATAAAGCTTTTTTTCTGATTCTCCCAGCTATTAGGCTTCTCCTTTCTTTAACTACCTTGTATTTATCTATATTTATTCTCTTCATAGTCATTCTGTGTTGTATTTATGCATGTACTTATTGTTTCCCCCAGGAGAATATAAGCTCCTTGAGAGTCAGGATTGCTTTATTCTTGGTATTTGTTGCCTCAGTGCCCAAGAGCATATAGCATGCAGTACGAGCTTAACAAATGCTTGCTATCTAATTAACCTAGTCTGCATTGGTTTTTTTTTTTTTTTAAAGATTTTTCAGCAATGATGAAATCACAAGTCTAGATCAAAAACAACAGCAACCTCTAAATTTCAAAAATACTACAGTCTCTCTAAATTCTTAAGTGTATATTCTGTGTGAAACTTTCTGAAAGAAATAAAAGTCTGGAGTTATGAAGTTATTCATTTACCAAAATGGGATCTTCCTAATTAAATGTACAAAATATTCTGCATATTCTGTGTATAGTTATGTAACTACTGGAGAGATTATGATTTGTATGAAGTAGAAAGTTTTTGCTGGGCTTAGGATTCTAACTATTCTCTTTGCACTCACCTTTGGATTGTGGACATCACCAGACTTTTCCAGATATTTCCCTTCTCCCATCAGTCATCTGGTTACTTCCCTTAGTTTTCCTAACATCCCCACAAGTCTCCTTAAACATGCCCAGAAATTGAGCTCTGGGAGTAGCCAGGTGGCCCAAGACAGCTTGTCCAGTCTTTGCAGTCCGCCAGACTGGATGAGCCCATCCTTAACCTTGTAGATTCATGCTTTTACCCTCAGTTGGGAAGTTAGGAAGGATAGCTAGACCGGCAGATGCCTAGAGAAGGGAGAGAACATTTATTAAGTGCTTACTATGAGTTATGATTGTGCTAATAGGGATACAGACAGGAGCAAGACAGCCCCTGTCATCAAGGCGTTTGTTATGATGACTGTATGAAGGAGGGCTAGAAGGGAACAAGATATGCAGGTGGCTGGCAAGTTTTTGAATGAAATAATATTTGTAAAGCACTTTGCACAGTGCCTGACACACACATACACACAAACCATCTTATCTATTGGGGGTTTTATTGTTCTTAGAGGCCTGGTTCTGGGTAAAATAAAGCATAAACTCATCAGAGCCTGGCTTCCCAGAGGCAGAATACAGGCTTCTGGTAGCAGGCGAGGAAGAGATGATGGCCACAGTGTGGTGAGCCTGCTGAAGCTTTGAGCTGGGGAGATCCCAGCAATTTCCACTCTCTCCATCTCTTTCCCTCTATTTAAGACTTATCACTGACCTTCCAGCTTCTCACAATGCATTCTAACTAGTACAAATCAGAAATTACTGTGGTTGACCATACTTTTATTTTTCAATACTAATGGAACAGAAATAAAAACTCCAAGATGATCTCCAATTTATCATGTAAATATCTTGTTTGTACATAGAGGTTTGCATGTTATCTTCCCCATTAGAATGTGAGCTCTTTGAGAGTAAGGACTGTCTTTTACCTTTTTTTTTTTTTTTTATCCCTATGAAATTTCATTCTGTCAGGTCCTAAGAGAAGGACAGACATTACCAGCTGAATGGATTATTAGCAATCCCCAGTTTATTAAAAAAAAAAAAAATGCCACTAATCTTGGACTTGTTCTGCTCTCCCAGCCGTGGTGGGCAGAAGAAGGTAGGGGCCATGGCGGAGCTCTTGTGACTGCTCTAGCACCAGTGGCTGGGCCCATGTCTAGTCATGATCCAACTTTTTTCTAAAAACTTCCATGCAGGTTATTCAGGCTCACCCCTGTGACCATACGTCTCTCACCTATGAAAAGACTTCTCCAGGGCAGGTGGAAAGAAAGGGAAATACTTCCCTGTGTAAATGAGCAGAAAAAAGCAAAACTTTTCCATTCCACCCTATAGGTTTCATCTCAATTGCATTAAATCCTTTGGTAGATGGATTATGACAGTCTCCTACAAAAAATCAGCTATTCCATAACATCACACTCCATAACATCAAAATAATGTCAGAACTTAACTGAAGGAGGGTAAGTTCAGTATCACAAGTCACAGTGAATGTCATTGTCAATCACAGTGGAAACCTGACTTGACAAGTTACTTCGGTGGTAATCAGCCTAAACTACATGTAGAATATATTACATGCCCATGGCAGATTGATGTAATATATTTTGTGCACAAACAAATCTGCATGTGTGCCAAGTACTATGATAAGTCCTGGGGATACAAAGGGAGGCAAAAACATGGTCCTCGTTCAGCAGTCTTCCAGAATATCAAATCGTATCAATGTGTATGTGAACAAACAGCATAACTATATCACTATCAAAAAATCTCTAATACCTACATGATAATACTAATGAATAAGCACGAATCACAAAATAAATTTTTAAAAAGGTTAAACATGTACAGATTAATAAATGCATCAAGGAAAATGTACTTACATTTAAGCCACACAATTCATGAATGAACTTCAGCATTGTCACTTGGCTATGTGAATAACTTTTTTTTTTTAAGTTTTTCCAGTAATATCACAGGTTACTTTGGTTTCCAGTCAAATAGGCTTAGCTCTTTTGTGACCTACTGAGCCTTTTGCCCTTCTGCCTGAGGTAGTCAGTGATATGGGCTGGCTATCTTTATCAACAGAGCTATAGCCTTCCTTAAACCTGGTATTGTGGAGGGCTTTATTAACAGATGTGGGGGCATGTTTGTATTCTTGGAGTCTTTACAGCTTATAGTTGAAGTTCATGGCAGAATTGCTTCTGGAGTCAATTCTCTTCCATTATTTGGACTGGTTTTTGGGTTATAGTACATAGAGCCTTCATTTGAATATCTGTTTTTCACCCATTGTTTGGTTCAGGTTGTCTTTGTACTACTAATACATGTAATTTTTTGCTTACAGTGTCCATTAGTCTCTACCTACTTCCTATAAGTAGGAAGAGGTCACAGTGAATTATCATTACAAGGCCCCCATTGGCCTCCAGGATTATTCTATAAACAGACAAGTTGCCCCGTTTCTTCACAATTTATTATAGAATCCTTTCCGTGAGTCTGATAATTTGTGTCCCATGAACACTAAGGATTTCTCAGAAGAAACTGGCTCCTTGTTGAAGGGGTTGGCAGTGAAATTGGGCATCATACCAGTATTTCTGTCACCAATCTTCTGGCTAAAGAAGCTTTTCAGATTTTTAGTTGAGAGTTGTATTGGTTGCCTCTGTCTATAATCTCTCCATCCTTAGAAATTCCAAAGTACAAGTCAATAGGTAGGTATGACTCACCCAAATATCAAAAATTGTATGTTGTTATTAGTGGAGTTGGACACATTTTGGTAAACTACTGAGATTTTTGTTCTAGTTTCAGTGTTCTTGAAACATTTGCATGGCATCTCCCTTTAAGAGTTTTGGACTTCTTAATGCAAATCAAAGTTGCATCTCCTGGAATAGTGTACTGACAAAGTTTCTGACTTTGTTCAAATGGATCCTGGCAAGAAGTTCATTCACAGAGCAAACAACATTTCTCCTACAGACTTACATTACTGGGGAACCTTTTTCATTCCTGGCTGAGCATTCCTGTGCACCTCCGATGGCATTGTCCACCCACACTAAAAGATGGTTTATTCTCACTGCTTTTGGCCTCCCCTGTCCATGTCGTCATGTGAGGCTCTCATGGGCATAGAATAACATGCCCTGTATCAGTTGTATCCAAGTACCACAGCCCAGAAGAATGCTGTCTTGCACAGTTCTAACTTAGGCCATTGCTTCAAGAGTAAAGTGCCTTCAAGAGACTGGCACTTGAGACCTTTACCATCATTTCCTCACTTCCTGGCTCGGCTAACTTCAAGTAGTCTTTCCTCAGTCATCCCTCTCTCCACCGATTGTCCACAGAGAACTGGAGTGAAGCAGATTGATCGAATGAAGCGGAGTTCACGTACACGACTGGCACGCTGTCTGGCTTAAGTCCCAGACTGAGCTTGTATCACCTCTGGCTTGTAATTCAGTTCTTTGTGTGTTACAGATAGTTTTTTTAACTCTTTCTTTAGAAAATGATCCTGGAGCTTAACTGTCATGTGGCCTTCCAGACAAGTCACCTATACCCATGTTAGCTCTCCCTGCCTGCTAATGTAGCTGGATTCATGATTGGTTAGTGATGCCATTCAACTCTGGGAAACCTCTCCTAACTTTGCCTCTGGTCAGAAAATGTCAGCCAAAATTCACACTCACAGCATCATTCCACGCTCACACTGGTTAAAATTTAAATCAAGAGAACTCCCCACTCAACATCATCCTATGCTCACACCTGTCGGGATCTAAGTCAGTAAAAATCCACACTTGCAACATTATTCCATACTCGTACCTCTTCAAAACTAGAAGACCAAGAACTTCAGAACAGATTTTATATTCAAACCATTGCTGGCAAATGCAACTGGTTTTAGATGATCATACTTCTCTTGTCCCTGGAGTGTTCTTAAACCCTCCGAGATGGCATTTGTGTGCCAATCTTGTATATGTGAGTGAAGTCATTCAGTGGGTTAGCAATAGTTCTTAACAGACTTCTTATAACCACCACCAAATCCTTAAAAGGTCCTTTTAGAGTTAACATGAACTGATGCATTTAGAACCAAGAAAACATTGTACTCAGCAATAGCAATATTATGTGATGATCAACTGTGAATAACAATACAATAATCTAAGGCAGTTCCAAAGAATATGTGAATAAAAAAAAAAAATTATATCTACCGCCAGAGAAAGAATTGGTGGAGTCTGAATGCAGATTAAAGCATGTTAGTTTTTATTTTTGTTCTTTTTGTCTGTTTCTTTTTACAAAATGACTAATATGGAAATATGTTTTACATGAATGCACATGTATATAAGCTTTATTAAATTGCTTGCCTTCTAATAAGAGGGGAAGAAGAGAGGGAGAGAATTTGGAACTCGAAATTTTTTTATATGATGTTAAATTTGTTTTTACATATAATTGGGGAAAATAAAATATTTTTTTAAAAGTAAAGTATTTATATCTTGAAGGTTTGGAGGAATGTGACTTTCTTCTCTGGCTTGGAGTTTATATTTTATCTTGATGCTATATGACTCAGTTACTGGACAAAAACTTTGAAAAACTAGCACTTTTTAATTGAAAGGTTCACACCATTTTCTTCTAACTGATCCAACACTTTCATCAGTCTTTCCTCTTGTTCTAGGGTCTTCCCAAAGACAATAATGTCACCAGGATATATCAACACTTGAAGGTAGTTCACGTCTTTACTTTCTCCATCAATTGTTGGAAATTGGCAGGTACTCTCAAGATGCATTGTGGCCATGTGCTTAAACTGGTAAAATCTAGCTGGGAAGATGAAAGCAAAACTTGTCTTTCTCTACTGTAGAAATTTTTTTTTTTTTTTAAATTAAAAAGGGGTGGGTTGTTTTGGTATTACAGGACTTTATTTCTCCTTCCTCCTCTACTACCTCACTGGAAAAAAGAAAAGCAAAAATCCTTGTAACAAATATTCACAGTCAAGCAAAACAAATTTTCAAATTAAGTGTGTCCAAAAACGTGCTTCATTTTGTGCCCTGAGTCCAGGATGGGGGGACAGCATGTTTCACCATCAGCTCTTTGGAATCATGGATGGTCATTATATTGATCAGAGTTCTTATAGTTTTCAAAAGTTACTTGTTGTCATATTATAAATTGTTCTGTTTCTGCTTACATCATTCTGCTTCAAATCATACAAATCTTACCATGTCTCTTTAAAATCATCTTTTTCATAACTCTTACAGCAAAATTATAGTTCATTAAATTTATCTCCCATAAATTGTTGATGAATATCCCCTCGGTTTCCAGGGTGTTTTTTGCCACTACAAAAAGTGGTTATAAATGTTTTTGTGAATATAGAACTTTTTGCTCTTTCATCTCTATGGGATAGAAGACTAGCATTGCATAACGGAGTCAAAGCAGAAGCACTGTTTCTTAGTTTTTGTGTATAATTCCAAATTGCTTTCCAGACTTGATCCATTCACTGCCCCACCAATAAAGAAAGCATCAGTGTGTCTGTTTTTGCATAGAATATCCAACATTGGTCACTTTTTTTGGTCATGTTTGCAGTTGTGTGGTGAAGTAAATAAAGACTTGGGCCTGGGATCAGGAAATCCTTAGTTACCATCTGTCCTCAGACATTTACTAGGTGTATGCCCCCTGGTTAAGTCACTTGACCATTATTTGCCTCAGTTTCCTCGTCTATAAGATGAAGATAATAAAAATACTTTTAAGAACTGTGAGGATAAAATATGTTAATATTTGTAAAGCACTTTGCAAAAATTAAAGTATGTAAATAAATGCTAGTTATCACTAGCTATTATCTTTGCCAATTTGACAGGTTTATGGTGGAATCAGAATTGTTTTACTTTGCACTCTCTAATAATTAGTGATTTTTTTAAAAAATGACTATGAATAATGTGAATTTCTCTCCTTGAAAACAATTTGTTCATATCTATATGTCATTTATCAGTCATAGAATGACACATCCTTATAGATCAAAAGTGATTTAAGGCATTTTTTTTCATATGACTCTAGTTAGCTTTGATTTCTTCTTCTGAAAACTGTTCATATCTTTTAATTAGTTATGAATGTATTTTTATAAATTTGACTCAGTTCCCTATATAGTTAAGAAATAAGGTCTTTATCAGAGAAACTTGCTCATAAAATTCTCCATTCTCTGACCCCCATTTCCTTCTTTCCCTCTAATCTTGGCTATATCAGTTTTGTTTGTGCAAAAGCTTTTTAGTTTATTTTAATCAAATTTATCCATTTTACTTTTCATGATCCCTCTGTCTCATTAGATCATAAATTCTTCCCTGATCTATAGATCTGACATAAAAGTTTCCATGCTCCCCTAATTTGCTTATATCAGATTTTGTCTAAATTATGTACCCATTTTGACTTTTTCTTGCTATGTAGTGTAAAATGTTGGTCTGTACTTAGTGTCTGTCAAATTGTTATCTAGTTTTTCTAGCATTTTTTGTCAAATAGCAAGTTCTTGCCTCAAAAGCTTGAATCTTTGTGTTTATCAAACACTAAATTACTATGATCATTTACTGTGATGTATTGTATATTTAATCTGTTCTTCTGATCTACCATTCTATTTCTTACCTAGTACCAGATTGTTTTTATGATTATTGCTTTATAATACAGTTTGCGGTCTGAACTACTGTGTTGTTTTCCTTCATATTTTTTTCCCATTGATTCCCTTAATATTCTTGACCTTTTGTTCTTCCAGGTGAATTTTATAACTTTTTCTGGCTCTATTAAAAAAAATTCTTGATGGTTTGATTAGTATGGCACTTAATGCAGTTTTATGCATGAGTTAACTACTAAAGTATCAACTTAAAGCCCTAGGATTTTTGGGACATGCTTGAAAATAAAACCTTTGTTAGATAAGCTTACTACAAAGATTTTTCCCCTAGTTAATTTTCTTTTAATTATAGCTTTATTTTTGTTTGTGTAAACCCTTTTAAATTTTATGTAATCAACCTTATCTATTTTATCTTCTGTGATCCTTTCTATTTCTTGTTTGGTTATGACCCTTTCTTCTATGTATAGATTTGATAGATAATTTTTTTTGTCTCTCTAAATTGTTTTTGATATAATCTCATATTTATATCATATCTTCTTTTAGAGCTGACCTCGGTATGAGTTATGAGGTATTGTTCAAAATCTAATTTTTTCCATACTGCTATCCCATTTACGCAGTAGTTTTAGTCAAATAGTGAGCTATTGCCCATGTAACTGGGGTCTTGTGTTTGTCAAATACTGTTATTGAATTTATTGCTTCTGTATTTTGTGTAGCTAACCTGTGCCATTGATCATTTTTTTTTTTAACTAGTAGCATATTGTTTTGAGAAGTACTACTTTGTGGTTTGGATTGCCCATGTGACATGGTGGAATAAAGTACCAGGCCTGGAGTCAGACATTCATCTTCCTGAGTTCAAATTTTGCCTCTTAGTTGTGTGACCCTCAGCAAGTCACTTTTTGCCTCAGTTTCCTCATCTGTGAAATACGCTGGATAAGGAAATGGCAAACCCCTCCAATATCTTTGTCAGGTAAACCCCAAGTGAAATCATAGAGTAAGGGCATGACTAAAAAGCATATGGAATAGCAGCAAACTATAGTTTTAAGATTCACTACTGCTAGACCCTCTTTTATTTCCACTTGTTTTTTTCATTATCTTCCTGAGATTGTTGGCCCTTTTTTTGCCTCCATATGAATTTTATTCTTTTTTTTTTTCCTTTCTAATTCTCTAAGGTAATCTTTTGATAATTTCATTATTCTGAACTTCTGGGTCATCCATTAACAAGGCCAAGGACTAAACTTTTCTCTATCTCCACAACCTCTCAAACTTTTCTCAAACAGAAATGATTCACCAAAGATAAAGCAACTTTAGCTGTCTCCATGGTCTAAGATACCAAGAACCCAGAAGAAGATTAAAACAAAACAAATCAATGAACTGACAGCTAACCCATATTCGATCAGCACAGACTTGCACACAATACATGACTTCCTGTCTCTCTCTGCAGGGCCTAGAGTTCCAGGCTCCCACTCCCTGAGGCTGCTATAGCCAGAGCCATTCAACAAGACTCTGGAGGATAGTAGAACCGAGGAATAGGGTAGGACCCGTCTGGGCATATCAAAATCTACAGCCTGGTCTGTGCCAGTGACCCAAACTAAAAAGGGCAGCGCTTTGTCCAGGCCTAGTACTGCTGGGCCTAGGAACAGAGGGAGGTGGCAGGACACCACGTTGTAAGGAGCCTTAGTAGATTGGAGAAAAGAGCCCAGTCTCCAGTGGGCCGGTGCTGTCCCCTTAGCAGTCACTTCTGGGAGAGACTTAGGCTAATGAGCTGTGAGGGACTGTCCAAGTGGGAGGGGGCTGAGATTCTCTTAAATCCAATCCCTGGGGAAAAGCACCTGCAGAAGGAAGAGAGCCTCAAAGTGATCAGTAGGAGAAAATAATGAGAAAAAAAATAAATTTGCCAAAGATCTCGGGAGAAGCCGAGAAATTAACAGGAAAATATCAAAGGAAATGTGGCCTCCATAGCTATTAAATGAGTTCAGGCATCTGTGAGTAAAATCTGCATAAACAAAGGAAATTGAGTCAATACTTGGACTTGCAGAAGGCCCTACGGACTTTGAGGGAAGCATGGAACCATGACACACTGTTCCTCGGTAATTTAAAATAGAACTAAGAATTGTGAATGCAAAATTTATGTCCTGTGCAGCAGATGTAATTGGCAGAATAGAAAAACGGGTCTTTGATGATTTCTCACCAAAGAAACAAAAGAGTTCAGTCGCTGATTGAGTATGAAAATATAGAGAAGTAAAGGACAATCTGGAAGAAGAGAAGCAAAAAGAAATAATATTAAAAGAAAACATATCTATTTGGAAAAAAAAATCCTGAAGACAGAATGTGTAGAGACAACCTTAAGATTATAGGTTTCCCAGAGCACAAGTCAAAAAACTTGAACATCATACTACAAGAAAGCTGCCCAAATTAATTTGGGTAGTATTCTCACTTTTATTTATATCATTATAAACAACATTTCTCCTACTATTTGGGTCTATTTCTATAAGTAGTTGTTGTGGTTGTATTAATATAGTTCTTGTGTATAACTTGGCAGATAAACTCTCATGTATTCTGTTCATTTTATAGTAATTTTAAGTGAATTTTTTTCTATTTATTCTCAATGGATTTTATTGGTATTATGCAGAGATGTGTGTGAATTTATTTTATATCCCACAACTTTACTGAAGTTACTGTTTTAATTAATTTTTTTGTTGAACTTCCGGAAATCTATCATATCTTCAAAGAGTGATAATTTTCTTTCTTTACCTATATTCTCTCAATTAAAAAAAAGGTCAAATGGAAGTGGTGATGATGTTTGTTTTACTTGTGATTTTACTGGAAATGGTTCTTCTGGTTTATTCCTGTTACATTTGTTAACTCTTGGTTTTAAATATATTCTATTTATCATTTTGATGAAAGGTCCATTCCTACATTTTCCAGTAATTTTAAATACAAGCGAATGTTGTATTTTGGCAAAAACTTTTTCTCTATCTATTAGTATAACATGGTTTTTATTGTATTTGTTATTAAAAGAGTTAAGCCAGTATTTTTCCTTATATTAAGTCAATTCTGTATTCCTGACATAAAATCAACCTGGTCATGGCATACAATCTTTGTGATATGTTGTTCTAGCCTCTGCTAATATTGTATTTAAATTTTTTTCATTATTGTTCCTTAGAGATTTTGATACACAGCTTTCTTTTTCTGTTTTCAGTCATGGTATTTGGTAGGATCATTGTTTTTGCTATTTTTACAAACAGTTAATGAAATATTGAAATTAATTGTTCTCTTATTGTTTGATAGCACTTACGAATCCCTATGGTCTTGGGATTTTGTTCATGGTTTGTTCAGTTTTTTCCTCTGAAATCAGATTATTTAAATTCCCTATTTCTTATCTCTTAATTAGGGTATTTTACACTTTTGTAAATAATCATTTTTATCATTTAAATTGGTTTTATTGACATATAGTTGGACAAAATAATTTGTAATAATATCTTTTGTTATTTTGACCAGGTACCGGTAATTTGGTTTTCTTCTTTTTTCTCTTTAATCAAATTAGCCAGTGGTTTATCTTTTGAACAAAACAGCTCCTAGTTTTATTTATTAATTCAGTAATTTTTTTTAATTTCTTAATTTCTTGGTTTTTAGGATTTCTATTTTGGAGTTTGATTGGGATTTTTCAATTCATTGATTTTCTAATTTTATTTTAGCTGCATGACCAATTTATTAATTTGGTCTTTTACTTCTTTGTTAATGAAAATGTTCAAAGATATCAGTTTTTCCTTAAGGACTGTTATGGCAAACGTACCAAAAATTTTGGTATTGTTGTTATTATTAATGAAATTATCTACTGTTTCTGTTATTTATTCTTTAACTCACCAATTCTGTAGAATTGTTAGTCTTCACTTTATTTTCAATTCTTTTTTTCCCCCAGAGGCCCATTATTTAACATAATTTTTATTGTATTGTAGTCTAAGAAGCACATATTTAATATTTCTGTTTTTCTGCAATTGTAAGGTTTTTATGACATAATACATGGTTGATTTTTGTAAAGATTCTACAAACAGCTGAGAAATATGTTTACTCCTTTCTTCCATTCAATAATTCTCAGATCTATCTTAGCTAACTTTTGAAAACTTCTATTCCGATCCTTAACTTTTTTATTTGCTTTATGAAAGGAGTAACATTGAAGTTCCCTATTATTTTATTTTGCTGTCTTCTTATAAATTCGTTTAGTTTTTCTTTTAAGTATTAAGATGTCATCCCATTTATTCCATATATGCCAAACATTGAAATCAATGGTCACGTGACCAACAAGATTAAGGCTAGATGCTTTTTCTGATCTTTACAATCTCTCACACCTTTCCTCTTCAAAATAGAAATGATGTGCCAGAAATAAAGCACTTTTAACTGTCTCCATGGCCTAGGACACCAAGAACCCAAATTCCCAAACAAGGGGTTATACTCAGCCCTCCCATTTCCCACCACCATCCACAGTCCCGTAGCAAACTTGCACGAATCAGCTCACAGGTTTGCAAGGGAGCTCAGGCTCCCAGACTGACCTTCTTTCCTTCCTCCCCATGTCACAGAAATCCCAGCTCCAAACAGCAGAAACTTGCTCACTCAGCACACTGCCGAGGAACAGAGGCAGGGGAGCTCAGCTCTGCAAACCTTCTCTTTCCCCGCCAGTGCCCCAGAAGTCCAAATCCCAAAGAGCTCTACTCCAAATGTCAATTAACTCGGGCAGCTGTAGCCCCGCTGTATTCCATGCGACTAGTAGTGGAGAAACAGCAAGAATGGGACAGACAGAACTATCCACTCCTGATCTTGGAATGGAGCCCAACTCTACATCTCCATACCCCCCCCCCCCGTCCCCAAGACCCCGGAAGTGAGCTTAGGCTGAGGTAGCTGCGTGGTTGGGCTCTGTACCGCTGGGCCACAGAACTGAAGAACAGAGAAAACGGAGAGGGACTTTCTGGGCTGGAGCTGGACTCCGTCACTAAGCTGAGGGGAGAAGCTCAGCATCTAGCCAGGGCCAGTTCTGCGCCGTCCCCCCACCCACACCCACACACGTGTCACGGGGCAGAGACCGAGAATGATGAAGAATTGCCCAGAATGAAGGGGACCAAGATACTTGAGATCCAATACTCAGAGAAACCACCCTCTGAAGGGGAAGGAAATGAGAAAGGGAGCAATAAGGGAAACGAAAGAGGGGGAAAGGCAGCTTGTTGGTATAGTGGATAGAGCGCCAAAGCCCGAGTCAGGAAGAAAGCCCTTGAGTTCTAATCTGGCCCCAGACTGGCCAAGTCACACCCCGTTTGTCTCAGTTCCTCATCTAAGATGAGCGGGAGAAGGAAATGGTAATCACTCCGGCATCTTTGCCAAGGAAAGCCCAACTGGGCTCACAGAGAGTCGGATATGACGGAAATTAAACAGCCAGGCGGGGGTGGGGGGGGGGGAGACCGAAGCTACCAAAGATGTCTGGAAGAACAAAAAAACAGCTAAACCCAAAAGAAAGACACTAAGAACAGAAGCAAATATGGCAAATGAGTATAGGCATCTAGAAGTGAGTACTGCAAAACGAAGGAAAATAAATAACTAATGATGTAGAAAGCTTGTGGATTTTAGGAATAACGGAACAACAGTACTGCTTCTTTATTATTTAGAAGAGAAATAAATTATGAAAACAAAATTTATGCCCCATGAAGCAGCAATAATTGGCAAAAGATAAATTCATGGTATTATTTTT
The DNA here is from genome assembly GCA_023553655.1 of Myrmecobius fasciatus. Classification (NCBI taxonomy): domain Eukaryota; kingdom Metazoa; phylum Chordata; class Mammalia; order Dasyuromorphia; family Myrmecobiidae; genus Myrmecobius; species Myrmecobius fasciatus. The sequence goes on along the minus strand of JAJPUD010020425.1, from coordinate 10,456 downwards.
CTGCAAAATATAGTTTCCCTATTTTTGTTTTTTGGATCTATTTTTTTGCTGTAACTATCTGAAATCATAATTGCTTCTGCTTTTTTGTGTGTTTTTGCCCACCACATAATAGATTTTGCTCCGACCCTTTAACTCTTTGTGAGTCTTTATGTTTCTAGTATATTTATCGTAAACAACATATTGGATTTTGCTTTCTAATCCATTATACTATCTTCTTCACTTTTAGGATGAGTTCCTCCCATTCATATTCAATCATCATAGTGAACTGTGAATTTCCCTCCATCGTATTCTTCTACATTTTCTCCTCTTTTATTCCTTGTTGCCTCCTTATTATATACTCTTATCCTTTCCTTTTAACACTTTCACTGTCCCTCTTCAAATTTAAGGTTTTCTTATGAATAATTTCTCCCTAACTCTACCTTCCCGATTATCTTCCCTGTTCCTTTCTGTATCCCTGTTGAGTTGATTATATTCCTATATCACACTTTTTCTGAGTGTATTATGTATTTGTACATACTACCATCTTTTAATCAATTTAGATGAAAACAAAGTTGGTGTGTTGTCTCCTCCCCCTTCCCATCCTTCCATGTTTAAAAATACTTATACATGAGTATCCTGATATAGTAGTTGATAAAATCCTCCATCCTTATTTTTCTTCAAGTGTTCTCCCCTCCTTTGCCTTTTGGCATTGTTTGAACAAAACTTTCTAAGTCTTCTGTCTCTTGTGACTACCTATGTAATCCCTTATGCTATTAATATTCTTTAAAGGATCCTTTTATTATCCCCTCCTCTTTCATTAGAATATAAATAGTTCATATGTTTAAAGTACCATCTGATTCTCTTACATCCCATATATATATATTTCAAAGTTCCTTTCAACTCAGATTTTTTTCTGCCAGGAATGTTTGAAAGTTACCCATTTTGTTGAAGGTTTACTTTAGTCCTTGTAAGATTGTACTTCTTACTGGGAGAGTTATTATTCTTCTTGGTCGTAGACCTTTAGCTTTTGCCTTTCCAAATATTTCATTCCATGTTCTCTATTCCTTTATAGTGGGAACTGATAAATCTTTTGCAATCCTGACTTGTCTCTCAGTGTGTGAATTTTTTATTTCTTGATGCTTCTGTCATTTTTTAATTCTGTCCAGAAGCTCTGGATTTTAGTTGTGACATTCCTGGAAGTTTTCATTTTAGGTTTTCTTTCAGAAGGTGATTGGTTTCATATTGTCTTCGGCTGGATAATTATTTTTAATGGGGGTGTGTGTGTGTGATGCTAAAGTCTGTCTCTTTGATCTGTTTCCCTGTTCATGTGTTTTTAGTAAGTAGGAGATGCTTTACAGTTTCCTCTTCTCAGTCTTTTGACTTAATTTTTTTTTTTTAATCTCTTGGACTCTTTAACTTCTTTTTTGTCCACTCTAATTTTTAGGGAATTTATTACTTAGAATAAGGTTTTGTATGTCTTTGTGTAAATTCTTTCCTCAAGTCTCTCTTCCATGGCTCTAATTTTTTGATATCATTTTTTTACTCTTTAAAAAAACCAAAACACTTTTTTCTAATTATGCTGATTGCTCTTCTGAGAAAATTGGATTTTTCTTTGATTTTGATTACAGATTTTTTTAATGTTACTTATTCTTCCAGGTTTGTGTCTTCTTAGTCATCTCTACAATCATAAAAAAATTATTTGTTTTGTTTATTTATTTATTATTTCTTATAAACTTCTGATTAGGACTTAGGACTAATTTGAGGACTTAGGAGTTGAGTTCTAGTTCTTTTCTACTCCAGGAATCCAATCAAATTGAAACCTTCCTTTCCCCTTGAAATTTTCTTTTTGCTCAGACTCCCTCTTTCCTTGGGGGTAATATTTCTTTTCCTTCATCATGGACACAGAGGTTACTCCTCCTTTTGTTGATTATTTGCTTTGTAACAGTGCACACTTTAATATGCTGCCTTCTTGCTTAATGAATGCATTTTTCTTAATTGAAAATGTTAACTGAGTAAGTTAAAGAGTTAAATTTACTACATTGCAAATAAATTATTGTGTAGATTACAACACTCAGAGAGATCTCTATATCCTTAAAGAATGATGGAGTGGATTAAAATCTTGGACAGTAAAACAATATCAAGTACACTTTTTTTTTTAATGATTGTTGTAATGATTAACCTGCAAAATGTATAGATCCTGCAGTTACATTTCATTCAAGTCATCAAGTCATGCAAGAATAACACTCTTGTTCCTAAAATACAAACCAAAATGAAAACTCAGAAAAACATGATCAATGACTAGGCAATATTATTTTCTGGGTGTCTTGAAGATAATTTTTTTTTAAACAATGCACTTGACTCTCTTAATTGCAGTTTTCATTTCTGGTGACAGAACCAAGAAAGAAAACCTACTAACTAGGAGCTGGAGCTCCTTAAAAGGTTGGTGCTAAATTTGGAGAAAATGACCCTCTAGTGGCAGCAGATGTATATAAGTCAGTCCTTTTTGGAGCATTTTGCCTCTGAGCCCCAAAGCAATTGAGGTTGGAGAGTTCAGCACTGGAAAATAACCTGGACTTTTGAGAACTCTCCTCAATGCTTGAAAGCCTGGCCATGAGCATAATCCTAGGAATCCATCTGAGGAATATGGTCTTTATCCACTGAGGCGTTATCTGAGTCCCAATCATTCAGTGGTGCAAGAAGACAGTGGACAGAGTGACAAAAATCATGGTGCATTTATCAGAAGGACAACTGGAGACCGGGAAGAGATGATTTCAGTGATCACCAAGAACACAGCTGAGGATCAGAGATGACAATAAAGTATCAGCATCCTCAAAGTAGAAATTAGGAGGCAAGAATGATCATGTTGATAGCATAGAAAAAAGGCAAGAGGGAGACGTGGAGAGAGTAAGTGATGCTAGAGTACCTTCCCCCAGCATTTGTACTTAGAACGGTTCGTTCCCCACTTTTCCAGAAGTCATTCTGGGACACTTCTTCACAGAGGAGCCAGTCAGAACCAAGTCAGTTGGACCAGGGACCAAACTTCATGGTGCAATTTTGGTATTCAACTAGAAATAGAATCATGCTTTTTTTTTTTTTGCACGAACTCCCAAAGATGGAAGGAGGGATCCAAATAACTTTTCCCATGTATTTCCGAGGGCTTTGTTCTTGTGAACCTGGAAATTGCCAACTGTGTTCTTATATAGCATCATGTGAGGGCTTCCACATGTTTTCAGAAGACAGACTCACCATAATCAGCAGGATTTCCCTTTAGCTTGTTGTCCATCCTACATGTTTCAGCCAGAGGCTGATCTTCACAATCCAGCTGACTTCCTTTGCTTTTGCTAGCTGGGACATGGTTACCTCAGCCTGGATGCTGACTAGGTCAGACACATTGGCCACAGGCCAGATGCTTGAATATATACTTCAGGGATCTGGTCCCTGGGAGCAGAAGGCCATGAGACAGCTTTGTCTGTGGCCCTGTCAACTTTGTGCCGCCTCATCCCACAGAGAGCACCTCAGGAACTGAAGAGTGGGGAGAAGGGAGGCAACCAGAGATGGGTCAGGAAGGGGGGAGAGGAGTTAAGGGAGGAGGAAGGGGAAAAGAAATCCTTTCATCTTCTGCCCCTCTGGGGATCTGGATCACATCTGCCAGTTGCCAAAGAAGGTAAGTTGTGGGGTAATTAGGTTGTCATGTTGCCCCATGTCCTTCCAGTTTGCCATCTTGGACCAACTTCTCAGTGTCAGATTTTAAAAATTGAGGAATTTGTTAGTGTGAGTCTGCATAAACCCAATGCTAAAAACTGCCTGACAGATACTTCAGGACTCCTGGCATGGTGTTAGTCCAGTTTGGTTTTCATTCATATTTTGTGGTCTACCTAGTAGCCACTAACCAACAGAACTTTGGGATTATCTTTGAGTTAATTGCAAAGGACACTTTATATATATTATTTACAGTGTCTTAGGTCACTTTAGGGGTCAGTGAACTGGATTATGTGTGCTATCCCTTAAGCACATCCTACATTCCACCTAGTAAGAGCATGTCTATTCTCTTGCTGAGCTTCTCCATCCATGCCTTCTATTTTTCTGTTGTTGTTGTTTTTTCTGTTACTGTTACTTTCTGTTGCTGAGGAGTCAACAAAGTCCAATTTCTTAGGATTTACATTGGAAGTTAAAATACTAGTGCCATTTTGTGATGTTCCCCATCATTGCCTGGCTTTGTCTTCTTGAGCAGGCCTTTGGCAGAAGCTACATGAATAGTCAGACTATTGGGCCCCAACTTGTTTGCAGTGTTCTGTTAGCATCCTGAACAGAATGGAATCGGTTACAGTTAAAACTGATAACTCCATGGAAGAAGGGCGGGTTTGATCACAGAAGATCCAGGGTGTCCACTGCCCTGTTAACCCAGCAATTTCCTCCTAAAATTTCAAGTATCCAAATATTAATTATTTGTAAGTCCTCTAAGGTCAAATCCTTCCACCATCCGAAAAGGTATTTTTCTCAAATGTTTTTCATAAAATGAAAGGAGATAGAAATTTGTGCTATACTATCTAGGATGGCAGTGTGATACACATCCTTAGTCATCATTATCACCATGTCCCATGAATCTAGGTAGAAAAAAAGTGCTTACATCCCTGACCTCATCTCCTTTTCTTCCCCCTCCCATCCACCCTCAGGCAATTGGGGTTAAGTGACTTGCCCAGGGTCACACAACTAGGGAATGTTAAGTGTCTGAGACCAGATTTGAACTCAGATCCTCCTGACTTCAGGGCTGGTGCTCTATCCATTGCACCACCTAGCTGTCACTATCTCCTTTTCTTAAAGCTTTATACCCTTTAACTTTCATATCATCAAAACTACATTCTCTTGGGGCAGCTAGGTGGTGCAGTGGATAGAGTACCAGCCCTGAAGTCAGGAGGACCTGAGTTCAGATGTGGCCTCAGACACTTAACACTTCCTAGCTGTGTGACCCTGGGCAAGTCACTTAACCTCAACTGCATCGGCAAAAAGCAAAAAAAAAAAAACAAAAAACCTACATTCTTTTCATGAATGCATCTGTCCTGGATATGACTGTCCTCTATAGTTTTAATAGAAAGTAATTCTGTCTTTTTGGTTGTCTCTTCATGGTCGTGTTTGTGTGTCAGGCTATTATAAATTCCATTTTCTTGTCCTTTCCTGATGGAACAGTTTTGCCCAGTGATCTGCCTCATCAAATTTTCTGAGTTTCTGGTTCTTTCAGCACCTGTAGAAGTTTCCCTGCACCATATGAAAAGAAGTAATTGGGGTTAAATCCTTGGGAGATTATCTGGCTTGTCATTTGCCTGACTTTTTGAAGTGATAACTTTAGATTAATAGTCATTTTCTTACTTTATATTATATGGACATACTATCTTAACTCAAGTCAGCCCTAGAGTTATTTAGCTACTTGGATCATTCTGATCATTTCTGCTTTTTCAGAGGGTAACAGTTCTCTTTCTATTATAAACAAGTATACTATGGACTTAATTAGAGCTAAGTCACCACATCTCACCCCCTAAGCCCTAGAGACATTGCTAAGGGGTATAAAATGTCTCAATGGTATTAATGTAAGCCCACTTTCTGAATATATTACCTTCCTCCCCAATTGTTAGCCACCAGTGATGAGAATCCCGGTTCCATTTAACCACTTAACATTAATTAACTTTTACAAAGGCATAATTACTTCAAAATATAGCGAGAGCAAAATTATAGATGTTTTCTCTATGTCACCTGTGTCTGGGAAGAGTGGGGTCAAATGTAGCACTGTTTCTACATGGTATCAGTGCCACCAAATTCATGTCCAGATGCAGCATAATTGCCAGGTGATTACTCATCTCAGTTAACTGTTGGGCTGAGTCAGAAATTGCTTCTTGCTCCTTTGGGCATTGATACTAGGATAGCTGCAGAACTCAACATATGCCAGATCCCCCAGATAGCTCCCTCCAGACCTTTCAAAATTCACAAAGGTTGATTTCTCAAATTTTCCACTTAAAATGAATGAGCAAATACTGTAGCAAAGGACTGTGGTCTTTTTTAAGATACCACATTACAGTCTTGGAGGTAGCAGATCCAAGAGGTCTCCCTCTACAACACTGACCCTCAATGGGTGCCATCAGTGAAGAAGTCAAACCGAGACCAGAGGATTCCTCTTGAATTCCTCTGCAGCCAATTACAGAATTTCCTCTCCACCATGTCATTAGCTGATTGGAATAATTTGTAGAATGTCTACAAAGGCTCCAAAATCTCTCCAAGACATTTCCATTACACAACATGACAACTGTCCTAGGAACAGATTTCTGCTTATAGAATTTTCATCAGATATCCTCTGTGCATGTGCTAGTGGCCCATCCCACTGTCATTCTTGACAGATATCCATCCATCCGTGCCAAAAAGTGAGCTGAGTGACATTACTAAATTGTAAATGTCATTCTGTTTATTAAGCCAGTTATAAAAAGACGAGGTAATTTAAGCATTCCTGAGATGTTTCCAGAGTCTCTCTTCTTCAGACACCTCAGAAAGTCAAATTTGGGTTTCCATTACTTTTCATCAAACAACTTATCTTGCCCCTATCAGATTCCTGGAAGGTCTGTTAGAAACTCTTGTTATTTTATCTGCACAACCCTCTATGTGATCTTCTCTCTCTCTCTCTCTCTCTCTCTCTCTCTCTCTCTCTCTCTCTCTCTCTCTCTCTCTCTCTCTCTCTCT
>JAJPUD010020424.1:0-24735 GCA_023553655.1 Myrmecobius fasciatus | reverse complement strand
AAAAAAAAAAAAGGGTCTGAAAACAGCTACACAAAATCCCTGAAGCTTGGGACAGGAAATCGTCCCCCAGAGCCCTATTTTAACAAAGAGTTAAAAACCAAGTAATAGGATAGGAAAATGACCAGACAACAGAAAAGGAAGTTATTATGGTGACAACATACACTCAGAAGATGATAACAAAATCAAAGCTCTTACATCCAAACTCTCCAAGAAAAATAAGAATTGGACTCAGGCCATGAAAGCTCAAAAGGGATTTTGAAAATCAAGAGAGATGGAGGAAAAATTAGGGAAAGAAATGAACGAAGTGCAAAAGTTAATACAAAAAGCTAATGAGGAAAAGAATGCCTTAAAAAAAAGCAAAATTGGCCAATTGGTAAAAGAGGCACAAAAGCTCACTGGGGAAAATAATTCCTTAAAAATTACAATTGAGAAAATGGAAGCTAATGTCTTTATAAGAAAGCAAGATACAATAAAGCAAAACCAAAAAAAAAATTTAAAAAAAAAACCTGGGAAAAAATAGGAAATATCTCAGTGTTAAAACAACTAATCTGGAAAATAGATATAGGAAAGATAATTTTAAAATTACTGGTCTACATGAAAGTTATGATCAAAAAAAAAAGCCTTCATCACCTTTCAAGAAAGTATCAAGGAAACCCTAGAGACTCAACTAAAAAACTACTAGAAACAATTCACAACTTTAGCAAAGTTGCAGGATACAAAATAAATCCACATAAATCATCAGCATTTTTATATATTACCAACAAAGTTCAGCAGCAAGAGATACAAAAAGAAATTCCATTCAAAATAACTGTTGATAGTATAAAATATTTGGGAATTTATTTGCCAAGGAAAAGTCAGGAACTACATGAACTAAACTAGAAAACACTCTCCACACAAATAAAATCAGACCTAGTCAATTGGAAAAACTTAAAATGCTCATGGGTAGGCCGAGCGAATATAATAAAAATGACAATACTACCCAAACTAATTTACTTATTTAGTGCCATACCAATCAAACTCCCAAGAAATTATTTTACAGATCTAGAAAAAATAGTAGCAAAATTCATTTGGAAGAACAAAAGGTCAAGAGTTTCAAGAGAATTAATGAAAAAAAAAAAAGGCAGATGAAGGTGGCCTTGCTGTACCAGATCTAAGACTATATTATAAAGCAGCGATCATCAAAATCATTGGGTACTAGCTGAGAAATAGAGTAGTCGATCAGTGGAATGGGATAGAATCACAAGACAAACTAGGCAACAACTATAGCAATTTAGTCTTTGATAAACCCAAAGACCCCAGCTTCTGGGATAAGTACTCACTATTTGACAAAAACTGCTGGGAAAATTGGAAACTAGTGTGGAAGAAATTAGGGCTTGACCCACATATAACACCACATACCAAGATAAGATCTAAATGGGTTCATGATCTGGATATAAAGAGTGATACTATAAGTAAATTAGAGGAACGTAATATAGTTTACCTCTCAGACCTATGGAGATGGAATAAATTGATGTCCAAAGAAGAACTGGAACTCTTAATTGAATACCAGATAGATAATTTTGACTATATTAAGTTAAAAGGTTTTTGTACAAACAAAACTAATGCAGTCAAGATTAGGAGGGAAGCAATAAATTGGGAAATCATCTTTATATTTAAGGGTTCTGATAAAAGTCTCATCTCTAAAATATATAAATTGTCTCATATTTATAAGAATTCAAGCCACTCTCCAATCAATAAATGGTCAAAGGATATGAACAGACAATTTTCAGTTGATGAAAATAAAACCATTTCTAGTCATATGAAAAGGTGCTCCAAATCACTATTGATCAGAGAAATGCAAATTAAGACAACTCTGAGGTACCACTACACACCTGTCAGATTGGCTAAAATGACAGGAAAAGACAACAATGAATGTTGGAGGGGATGTGGGAAAACTGGGACACTGATACATTGTTGGTGGAACTGTGAACGGATCCAACCATTCTGGAGAGCAATTTAGAGCTATGCTCAAAAAGTTATCAAACTGTGCATACCCTCTGACCCAGCAGTGTTTCTATTGGGCATATATCTCAAAGAGATCTTAAAGGAAGGAAAGAGCCCCACATGTGCAAGAATGTTTGTGGCAGCCCTTTTTGTAGTGGCAAGAAACTGGAAACTGAATGGATGCCCATCAATTGGAGAATGGCTGAATAAGTTATGGTATATGAATGTTATGGAATATTATTGTTCTGTGAGAAACGACCAGCAGGACGATTTCAGAGAGGCCTGGAGAGACTTGCATGAACTGATGCTGAGTGAAGTGACCAGAACCAGGAGATCATTATACACGGCAAAAACAAGACTATATGATGATCAATTCTGATGGACATGGCTCTCTGCAACAATGAAATGTTTCAAACCAATTCCAATTGTTCAGTGAAGAAAGCCATTTACACCCAGAGAGAGGGATATGAAATGTGGACCACAACATAACATTTCCATGCTCTCTATTGATGTTTGCTTGCATGGTGTTTCCTTTCTCTGATTTTTTTTTTCTTGTAGATATGATTTTTCTTGCACAACAATGGTAAGTGTGGAAATATGTATACATATATTTGACTTGTCAAGTATTTTAACATAATTAACATGTAGTGGACTTCAAGTATTTTAATATAATTAACATGTAGTGGACTTCCTGCCATCTAGGGGAGGGGAGGGGAGGGGACTGGGGGGAAAATTTGTAACAGAAAGCTTTGTAATGGTCAATGTTGAAGAACTACCCATATATATGTTATGCAAATAAAAAGCTTTAATAAAAAAAAAAGAAAGAAAGAAAGAAAGAAATTATCAAGGAAAGCTGTCCTGATATTCTAGAATCAGAGGATGAAATAGAAATTGAAAGAATCTACCAATCTCCTGAAAGAGATCTTAAAATGAAAACTCCCAGGAATATTATTCCGGCCAAATTCCAGAACTCCCAGGTTAAGGAAAAAATATTGCAAGCATCCAGAAAGAAATAATTCAAGTACAGTGGAACCACAGTCAGGATAACACAAAATTTAGCAGCTTTTACATTAAAGGACCAGAGGGTTTAGAATATGATATTCTGGAGAGCAATGGACCTAGGATTAAACCAGCAATCACTTACCCATCAAAATTGAGTATAATCCTTTAGAGAAAAAAGAGATCATTCAATGAAATAGAGGATTTTCAAAAATTTACGATAAAAAAAAATAAGAGCTGAATGGAAAATTTGATTTTTATGTAAATGTTTTGCATAACTTTACATGATTTTTTAATTATGGGTGAGTATAAAGGAGAGAACCTAGAACTCAAAAATTTTTAAAACGTATAAAAAAACAAACCAAAAAAACCCCCCAAAAAACAAAAAAAAAAACACCTTCAAAAAGAAAGAATTCAAAGTTCTGATGAAGGTAATGATTAATAATCACTTCAGAAAACTGATGATGAAATATGCTTCCCACCTTCTGGCAAAGAGGCAATGGACTAGAGATGTACAATAAGGCATACATTTTTAAGCATGGTCACTGTGATGATTTGTTTTGCTTGACTATACTTACCAACTAAAATGGTCTATGAAATGGAGGTGAATAGCAATATTGATTAAAAAAGGGGAAACAAAATAGAATCACTGAAACGACCAATACTACATAAGAGCAGGAGGAAATGACTAAGGTCTCTACAGACCCCTGGCCCCAAACTCCTGGGAAAATGGGATCTCTTTATTCAGTGCCATGAATAATTACCCATAAGGCTAACAATAACAATCTCTGCCACCTCTTTTTGTCAGGGTCTGAGATTTTGGGGACCCTGGTGAAAGAAGTTTGTCCCTGAATTGAGGATCAAAGGATGTGGGGTTTGTGATTCCCTGGAGAAACAGGAGACCCAGAGATTTAGAGAAAGGCTTGCTTTGAGGCAGCGCTCGGTGGCTGAAAGGAGAACCACACCCTTTATTGAATACCTCCTTTCAATACAAGCTTAATTGCTGATGATGAGTGTGGGTGAATGGATGAAGGGCGAGACCAGAGTGGGGGAAGGAAGGAAGGAAGGAGGCAAGGAGGAGGGGTAAGGTGATAAGGAGAGGCAAGACCAGGAGGAGGGACTAAGCGAGGGGCAAGGCCTAGGAGGCAAGGCTAGGAGAGGAGGGAAGATATAAGCAATGCTGGTTGTAAGGGAAATAAGGAGACCATGGAGGAGATGAAGCCTATCCTCTGGCTCATGACACTCTTCTGAATAGACAAGCTGAGTGTGGCCGGAATGCATGAGCACTTAACAAAGAGGTGAGACTTGCTGCCCTTAGGTACCATACCTGACATCTTTTATCTTTCTCTGTATTACTCAATCATCAGCCACATTAAAGCACGCCAGCCTGACCCCCAATCTCCCAACTCCATCTTCTTTCAAACATATCCCAAGTAGGAGTAGAAATAGGAGTAGGAGCAGTAGCAGTAGTAAAAATAATAGTAGCAATAACAGCAGCAGCCACAATAAACATTTACACAGTATTAACTAGTATTTGGGCAAATAGGTAATACAAGGGCCTGAAGTCAGGAAAACTCATCTTTCTGAATTCAAATCCAGCCTCAGATACTTACTAGCTGTGTGACAACAGGCAACTCACTTAACCCTGTTTGCCTCAGTTTTCTCACCTAAAAAATGAGCTGGAGAAGAAAATGACCACCTCTCCAGTTCCTTTGCCAAGAAAGCCCCAAATGGGGTCATAAAGTCATGACTGAAAATGACTGGACAACAGCTAACATAGTACTGCTGTCTCATTTGATTCTATTAACAACCCATTCCCAAGCCACAAAATAGGTAGGTACTATTATTATTCTAATTTTACAAAGGGGGAAACAGGCTGAGAGATTAAATGACTTACCTAGGGTCTCATAACCATCAGTCCCAAGAAGGATTTGATCTTAGGTCTTCCTGACCCCAAGTTTATGATTTCACCAAGTCTTCAGTAATCCCAGCTTTATCACTGAACAAACCTTCTTCATTTCTTTCCTCACTGACCCTTGGCCTGTTCTGAGGATACTCTGAAGGGGGTCTTCCCCACCACCCATCTTTTCCCCACTACACACAAGGGAAGCTGGAAGACTCATTGATTTCCACTGCAACTTTAAGCAGTCTCTCCCCGCCCCTTATCACCATCACTCAGTCATCACTGCTTCCATCCAAACCAGATCATGGTGATGACTGTTGTTCACCAATTCCAGGTACTCTTACTTTACTGAGCAAATAATCACCCTCTCTAGCTTTAAAATGCAGCTCAAATACTACCTTCTATACAAAGGCTTTCCTGATCCATCTACAACTATTAACACCCCTCCTCCCAAACCACCTTATAATTACTGATCTATGTTTTCTTCCTATATTCTGTATGTATTTATGTATTTCTTGTAATTTTCACTAGGATGTAAGTTCTTTGTGAATAAAGATTTGTTCATTCATTGAATTTTCACTCCTCCAGCACCTGTGTGATACAGAGCAAACTTTTAAATCCTTGTTGACGGATCAGTTCCATCATGTAAAAAAATGGAATAATAACAGATATACAACCCATTTCACAGAGTTGCTATGTGGAAAATGTTTTGCAAACCTTAAAGTGACATAAAAATATGAATTATTATTATCAGCTATCTAAACACCTTGTCAAATATCATGTAATGCTATTACTGACTTTACAAGGTTAGTACAAGGAAAGTTCTTTGTAATTTCTATAGAAATATAAGCTATTATCATGTGTGTATGTAAAATTCATCTCCTCCCACTAAACTGGAAATTCCAAGGTTAAGAACTGTATCTTACATTTGAAAGTTCCTTCTACCAAACCCTGGGTTTGCCACAGTAGGTGGCTTAATAAAATACTTAATAATAGAATGACTGACCTTGAACTCAGCATCATGTCACTTGCTTAGTCTGTCTTATGTTATGCCATTTCTCCAGAAAGCCTTTTCTGCCATAAGAATTACTCTAAATAGACTCCTTCCCATTAGCCACATTCTAAGAACCCATTTGACCAGCCTTCAGCCCCTTCTAACAGCTATAAATAACACCTGGAAAAGAGCCTTGAGTCAATAGTAAAGAATCTATTGATAGGATCTGGACTAAGAATTTTAAACACACATATACTTGACAGCCATGGGGTTTGGTTTTTGCTTTGGTCTTGAAAGGCCACCTTATCCATTAAGTATGCTAGCCTCTTTGCTTTCATGAATATTTTAAACAAACAAACAAACAAACAAACAAAAAAAGGCACAGCAAGAAGAAGCCTAGGGACTGGCTTAAGAAGGGAAAGATTTCTACCCAAAGGCACTTAGCCAAAAAAATCCCACCAATTCATTGAGAGAAATACCTGGATTCCCTAGGCATTCCATTTAAGTCCCTTCACCTCCAGAAATATAACAGTGGTTGCCCTAGCCCAAAGATAATTTCCTACTCAATAAACATTTATTAAGTGCCCTCTATGTGCCAGATACACTGCTAAATGCTGAAAATTTAAAAAGAGAGAAAAGGAAAGAAAAGAAAAAAGAATGAGAAAAAAGGCAAAAACCAGTCCATGCTCTCAAGGACAGTGCTCTATAAGGAAGCTTAACTCCTAGATGCTCAATTGAGGGAGAGTCACGAGTCTGAGACTTCAGGAAGAGTGTGGCTCTGAGCCCCCAGTGATGCAAAGCTCACAAATGTACAAGCCAGGCGAGGCAGCAATTGATTTACGGACTCCTAGCCTGTTGCAAATACGGATTTGACATCTTGGTTTCCTGCTGCTACTCCTCATTACATTTTATTACCCAAGCTTTGCTTGTTTACGTTGCCTTGAGGCATTCAGGAGGGGTCTCCCGGGCTTCCCATACAAAGGCCTCCAAATGAGAAGCTTTCAGTGCCTCTCAGCAGGGACTCATTTTCACAAGTTAACACAAACAGCAGGGAAAGGCAGCTGGCAGAGCAGAGGGCCCTAGGAAGTCAAAGGAAGGCCTGAAGGAGAAAGCAACAACTGACTACTGACTAACAAGAAGGGGCTCTACCCACTTCAGGGGAGAGGAAACCAAATCAGACCAACGATGGCACAAGGCCAAGTTGGGGCGATCTCCTTCCTCTGAAGCCTGCAGCTTGTCCATCCAGTGCCCTCTACAGCTGGGCAGTAGAAGTCGCAGCTAGTCTGCATCTGGTCTCAGGCCAGGCATTTAGAGTCCAGCACAATATTACTATCAGTGTGAAGATTCTCAGGGCAAATATGCAAGAGTCCCAGATGCTACAATTCAGTCAATCTTTCTCTAACTGGATCTCTGAGAAGTCTGGTTTGTCTTATCTTATAAACTGCTCCCTAAGCAGCTGTAGACCTTCAAAGACCATTATCTTCTGGTCCTCACTCAACGATAGTGTCACTATTTTCTAGTTCCTTCCCAATGAACATGCATTTATTAAGTGCCTGTTATGTATGGGGGACAGGAACAAAAATGCTTACAATAGGGCATTGGATGGAATGCCAGGCTTGGAGTCGAGCCTCATCTTTCTGAGTTCAAATCTGGCTTCAGACATTAGCTGTTGTGACCCTGCACAAGGCACTTAACTAGGTTTCCTCATCTATGAAATGAGCTAGCAATCATTCTAGTTTCTTTTGTCAGGAAAACCCCGAATTTTCCTACAATGTAAGTAGTATAAGAGAAGCAGTAATGCGAAATCAGTCTGAAAAAATAAATTAGAGCCAGACTAACTTTAAGTGCCAAAAGAGTCTGTATTCTATTGGAGGAAATGAAAAGGCAACCACTGAGTAAGTATTATTTTCTAAATCCCACATTTTGCAGATAGGGAAACCAAGGACCCAAAAAATTAAGTAACTGAATATGCAGGCAAATTATGTACAAATAAGCTATGTAACTAGTAAGCATTAAGAGGCAGAATTTGAATCCAGCTCTTGTCTTCCAAGTCCAACATTCCATCTATTATGTCACACTGCTTCTCAAATGGCATTTGTATGGAGTACAAAGGTAAGACCAAATTCCAAGTAAATATTGATTAGGACAATTCAGTCACCCAGAATACTGTATACAGACCTCATCTATAGAAATATCATTCCCACATATCTATCACTTATAAAATCAAACACTTCTCTAGACCATGCCCAAGAGCTTCAGTCCATCCCCAGCTTACAGATCAGTTAGACTGTCCTTCCATCCCAAAAGGAAGTAAGTATGCTGAGAACAGCAAAAGAATTGTAATAGGAAGCCATCAAGGCAATGTATCATCAATAGAGAGCTTTGGTTTCAACAATTCATCACAGCCCAGCTAAATTCACTTTGGGGGAGGGGGTTAGGACCTTTTTACTGGGAGGGAGGGGAGAGCAGTTGATAGATATGGATTAAGAGAAAAAAAATTGTAAATGATGACATGATTTCCAGAACTCAATTTCTTTTTTTTTTTTTTTTTTTTTTGCTTTTTTGCTGAGGCAATTGGGGTTAAGTGACTTGCCCAGGGTCACACAGCTAGGAAGTGTCTGAGACCAGATTTGAACTCAGGTCCTCCTGACTTCAGGGCTGGTGCTCTTACCACTGCGCCACCTAGCTGCCCCGCAGAACTCAATTTCTAAAGAAGACTTTTCTCTAAACTATCTCATGTTTAAATCTTTGTATGTGGGTCTAGATATGCACATCACAGATTCAGAACCTTTTGTTTTTGTTTTTAAAGCGGGGAATTTTCTTTTTCAAATAACTCTTGGCTATGTAGTCCAAGTTCTAAAGCAAACCCAGACTCTAGGCCCTTCCTTTTGCCCACTATAACAGTTCAGCTGCTCCATGAAGAAAGAACACCTGATTTCTGGAAAAAGTTCTTCTCTAGGACCACTAGGCACAGGGAAGTGAACAGCCATGTTTTCCAAATGAGGCCAAGGATGTTGTGCCTTGGGGCGGTGCCCACCCTAGCTCATTCACATGCCTTCAGTCAGTCAGTCAACAACATTTCCTGCATGCCTGCTGTTGATGAAGCCCTACATAGCTCTGTGTGTGTGTGGATGGGGGGAGACAGGAGACATGACTCCCAGGAAAAAAGATACAATCCCTGCCATCAAGCTTAAAATAGAGAACAGGAGACCCAGGGCACATAAGACCTATTAACCAAGCAACAGAACAAAAGCAAATTAAACTGATCTAAATGAAGCTACAAGAAACTAGACTACAGAGGCAAGATTGGTATCTGAAATCCCCTTCAGGGGTCTGAAGAGCCAGAGCCAAGGGCACCTGTTTCTTGCTGAGAACAAGCTGAGGCTGTAAAAAAAAACGATAAACAGGAGGATCAAGTTTAAGACACTTTTCAACAAAGCCTACCCATCAGGGGTAAGGCACAGGTGACAGCATGCCATGCGTGTCCCAGCAGAGCCTGGGAGGAAAGTGGTGACAGAAAGGAGCATGACTGGGCCCCAGGGCAAAGAGGAAAGAAACAGTGGCAAGGGGGAGGGAGAAATTCCAGATACCACCCCTTAAAAAAAAGTTCTGACGCCATTATAGGGAAAGAGAATCATAGATTTGAAGCAGGAAGGGCCCCAAGAGGTCATGCACTCCAACATCTTCACTTTATGGACAAAGAAACTGAGGCTCTGAGAGGTTTAGTAATCACACCTGGCATACATGGCAGTGTGGATCCCAACTCAAGCCCTCAAAGTCAATACTTCCCACTGTCCCTTGGACAACACAGACACACTCTCACACCGCTTTCCCTTCCTCCACCCACAAACTCTGTGTATCAGCCAGAAGTGAATTCTAAGGCACTAGTTTTCTTGGCATTCTCAGGCTAAACTGTGGCCCATCTGGGCCCCTTTATAGGATGTGTATAAGATCTCATTTCCTTTTGATAGGCCTAGAAAAGGGAGATTTCAAATAGACTCTCAAAAGAACCATTTGGGCCTTGGAATACTTGAAAAGTCTTTCCTTTAGAGGTGGTTTTGGTTAGAAGAAACAAGGGTCACAGGAGGTGGACAATGAAAAGAGGTCTGTCATTTCTAAGCTGAAAGCCCAAGGAAGCCCCACCCTCTTCCATCTGCTCATCCCACCCACCACAAGAACATTTTGTACCCACCATTTTGGGGTCCTGCTGAAGTCAGGCAGCTGATGGTTTGGGATTTTCCCCCCCTCTTCACACCTGCTGCCTTTGGCCTGGAATAATCAAGCTTGTGTTAAAAAAAAAAAAAAAAAAAAAAAAAAACACCAAACCACAGAATATACTCTCCACACTCTACTACTCCAACCACATTCCCCATCACAAATAGAGCCTTATAAAGTCTGTTTTAGGAAGATGTACTGGTGTGAAGAGAGACTTGAAACAAGATGAGGGCCTGAACTAGGGTGATGGCAGTGTCAGAAGGGAGAATATACAAGAAATACTGAGAAGGCAGGATCAACAAGATTGATAAGAAACTGGATATGGAAGTGAGGAGTCAAAAATGAAATCCTGGTTGTATTACCTTAAAAAGGTGAAATCAAAGTCAGCTATGCTACAGCCATGATGAAATGGTTAGAACTCAGGAACTAAGGCCTCTTAGAGGAAAGGGGCACACAGTAGTCCTAGACTATTCAAGTTTTAGAGTTCAATTTTAAAGGATTCTAGGAATCAAGAGAAAAGACAAACACTGTTTAATATGCATCCCAGATTTGGAGAGAACAGATTTCAAGAGGCCTCCCAAAAAACCCATAGATATAATTTTTTCAGTTTAAAAATTCTACAGGGAAAGTCAACCCAAAAAGAACTGAAAGCTATCAAGGATAAAATTCCAATAACCACAAAATACATAAAGTATGCAGATATTAAACTACCAAGTCACAGGAAAAACTTATATAAATACAACTATAAAACACTCTCTACAGAAATAGACAGACAAATAACTGGAGAGATACTTGGCCATGCTAAAATATTAAAATGACAACACTACCCAAATTAATTTAGATGTTTGATACTATATAAATCAAATTACTAAGGAGATATTTTAAAATACTAGACAATCATAACAAAATTAATTTGGAAAAATAAAAGGTCTGGAATCTAAAGGAAAATAATAAGGAAAAATTACAGAGGAAGAGGTCAAGGCCTTACCAAATATCAAATTAGCAGTCATCATCAAAACTATTTGATACTAAGGGTTTTGTTGTTGTTTTAAATAGGAAAGCAACAACAGACTACATAAACAAAAAACAGAAGCTAGTACATGATACACTCAGGAACATAAAATGAGGAAAGAATTCTTTTGACAAAAATTGTTTGGGAAACTGAGGAGCAGTTCAGTGAAAATTAAGTTTAATTTCAACAATTTATATCATACGTAATAGAAACAATGAAATGGAATTTATTATGTATATGCCAGACACATGCTAAGTGACTTGGGATACAAAACAAGCAAATAAGACAGTCCCTGTCTTCAAGGAGCAGATATTCTCATGGCAAAGACCATATGTATAAGCAGTAGTGGTTTGGAGAAGTGTTTTTGGACAGGGAAATCTGAGGGAATGGTGTCTGGAATCACACTGAACAGCACATCTTTTCTAGGAAGGGTGGTATTGATTCCAAGATTGAATCCATGAGAAGATGGAAGACCCCTTCTTCCCCAAGGCCACTTCTATATTCTCTCTTTATCATTTTCACATAGCAACCTCTCCTCCTCTAAAATTCACCCATTAAAAATATTCTATCCAATCCAGACCAAGACAGCTCTTGCCTACAAATCTCCAGGTCTTTCTCCTTCCCCTCTTCTCAATGAGCTTTCTCAGAAAAGAGTGGAAGTAGGGGTGGGGAGAAGGAAGATAAAACATAAAGAGAGGGAAGGGTTCCATTCAATGGGATGTCAGGGAAAAGGTTGGGAAGTCTACTACCTTACAAGATAGCGATAAAGGCTGGAGAACATACATCACAATGAATTAAAAATGAATACACAACATAAATACCCTTCACTACTATGAATAATGCTGAATCAGAGACAGAAAAAGTTATAAAAAAAGAAAACAATTTTAACTATATAAAATTAAAAAGCTTTTACATGAATAAAATCAATGAAGATAGAATATTTATATTAAATATCACCCATAAAAATCTGTTATTGAAAACATATAAGGAAGAACATGAATATATAAAAGAGCCATTTCCCAAAAGTAAAGTCTTCAAAGCATATGAACAAACTGCTCCCCCCCCCCAAAAAAAATGTAAACTAAGATGGCCATATTCTTAAATGTTAAATTAACAACTCTTTAAATCACAGTGAAAAAATTCATATTAAGCAATCCATTAATCACCTCACACTATGTAAATTGGATAAATGACCAAAAAAATGTAAACAATGGAATGTTTGAAAGTCCTAGGGGAATATAATCAATCAATCAATATTTATTAAACCAAGAACTTTGTTATGTGTAGGAGGTACAGAGAGAGGAGCAGTAACTCAGACTTTGCCCCCATGAGCCCTCTGGAATTCTAATATATAACAAATCTCCTTTCATCTCCTTTTTCTCTCAAATTCCTTCCAACTCACTAAAATCTGGGCTCTTTCTGATGATGCTACATTCTGACCTTCCTCTCTACTACTGTCAATCAATATCATCAATACAGAAAAAGATGGAAGACCCCTTCTTCCCCAAGACCACTTCTATACTCTCTATCATCTTCACACAGCAACAAAAGTTCACTCAATAAAAATGTTCCACCCACTTCAGATCAAGGTAGCTCTTGCGTATAAGTCCCAGGTCTCTCTCCTTCCTTTCTCAATGAGTTCAACAACTATGAGTTTAACCCTCTCAGGCTATCTTCCTCTCTTGACCAGTTCTCGCCCTTTACTAGAGGACTTCAACATTGATAAAAATGTTCTCTCACATTCCCCTCTCATGACCTACTTCTTCACTGCATCTCAGTCACATACAAGGATGATTACCCTGAAGCTCACCATTACCCACAAGTGATTCATATTCTTAATTTAAAAAATAAACTGACATTCTTCTAATAGATCATAACCTCCTAGCATACCTCCTCTCCCTAGGCCTCACCCCTCCTACACCTATTGTTAGCTCTTATCCAGACATCTATTCCCTCCCCTCCATAGTACTTTCTCAGGCCATTATTCCAGCACTGGATCCACTTTTCTCCTTTTCTAATCTTGACCCTCTCCTGCACTGTCATTCTCCTCTCTTGGATTTGATTACAATATTCTTTCTGGTGCTACTCCTGCTTGTCTAACCAGTCATTCTCAAGACTCCTGTGCTGGCTCATCATCCACATCACTCATCCCAAATCTGGACAATTTTCAAACCTCTGTCCTGGGGCCTCTTCTCTCCTATGTCTGCCCTTTCTCTCAGAGGTCTTTTCAGTTCCTGAGGGTTTCATTATTGTCATTACTATTTTTATCCAGATGATTCTCAGATCCCAGTATCAATGCTATCCAAGCTTAAGTCTTACATCATTAATTGCTTATTGGTCATTTCAAATAGTATTTTCAATACCATAAATTCAACATAGCCAAAACAGAACTCATAATTTCCCCAATATCCACTCATCTTCTAAACTCTTCTAATGTGTTAAAGGTACTATCATCCTTCCAGTCTGCCAGGTTTACATCCTTAGCATTACTTCTTACTGTCCATTTCTCCACCTAGGCTATCAGTTGCCAAATCTTGTCATTTTTACCTGCAAATGCACCCTCCTTCTGAACTTTCCTATTACTGGTAAGAGCTCTACAATCCTTCCAGTTACTCATATTTGAAGTCTTGAAGCTCTTCTTGACTCTTCCTCAGTCACTCAGTCAACAAGAGTATTTATTAAGCATCAACTATTTATCAGGTACAATTCAAAGAAAGGCAAAAGACAGTTCCTGCTTTGGAGGAGATCACAGTCTAATCGGAGAGGTAATTAGCAAACAAATATATACAAATAAACTATAGACAGGATAAACTAGAGATAATCAACAGAGTGAATACATTAGAATTAAGGAGCATCAAGAAAGACTTTCTATAAAAAGTGGAATTTTAGTTGGATTTCAGGAAAGTCAGGAGGGAGAAAATTTTTATCTAAATGTTGCCAATTCTACCTTCAATACATCTCTTGCATCCATATCTTCTCAACTTAAAAGGTCACCCTGATTGTTCAAGTTTCATCAATTCTCACCTGGACTATTATAATAACTAGTTTCCCTGCCTCAAGTCACTTCCTCTCTAATCTATACTCCACACAGAATGACAGAATGAAAGGACTATTCATATCACTTCTACTGGAAGATCATAGTAGAGTGCACTTGGTTCTGAGCTATTTAAAATTTTAATCAATGGCTTGAATAAATAGATGATGTGAAAAATTCCCTAGTGCCCATCTCAGGGAGAACTCAATCCCTCCAATTTCTTGACTGGAAGTGGGGAGAGAAATCATGAGAGATGCCTACATTAAACAATACAGAAAGTGAACAAGCACAGTACTAACACCACACCATGGGTCACTTGTCCTTGATATTACATGCCAAGAACCAGAGACATGGGAGGGGATGATAGAATACTTGACCCTGAGGAAACAGAGAGCTAGGACTACTTTGTACCCAGAAGCCATGAGCCAGAGCAGGTGCAAAGCCCTGGCAAATATGTCTTTAGAAAAAAAAGAATGGAGGAGGGGGAAGTCAGACCAGCAAAAGTCATGGGTAGTAGCTAATATGGAATCAGAAGCAGAAATGCAGTGGTGATATCAGCACTGGACTCCAGGACCAAAATGTATCTAAGATACATCCCAGATTTGTTGAACTTACCAGATCCAAAACAATGATTCTACTTCCTCTTTCCCCTCTTTTTTTTTTAAGTTTATTTTATACTTGTTCATCTAATTTGTAAAAGCCCAAATTAAGAAAAAGTGTAGTTAAACCTTTCATTACTGGGCTGCATGTGTTTCATTTACACAAAAGCAGTTAAAAGGAGGCTATAGTCAAAGAAAAAAAAGGGGAAAGAGGGGGAAAAGGGAGAAAGGTGGGGGGAGGAGACTGGGAGAGGGAAAAAAAGGAAGTGACAAGAAAGAGAAAGAGAAGTTTTCTTTCTAATCACCTAGGTAATCATCTATTGACTCAGAGCTAGACAGAAAACAGATGTTAATGATATTTCTAAATAGCTTCCCCAATGCAGACAAGAAGTATATTATTCAATCTCCCCACCCCTTGTTTAACAAAGAATAAGCCTAGCAACTTGGTTAAAGCTATATACCAGGTGGCAACTACCCTGTCAATGGAAGAGACATGTATAAAGAGCATCACCCCCAAGAAGGTGGAAGAACTACTTAGGAGTAATTAGTTCTCTTTCTCAGCTAAATATCTCCTCCTACACTACACTGGTTTTATAAAAAACCATCATCAACACATCACCATCACTGATAGATCTCTAAGACTTGCAGAAAATAGAGAGCCTGTGAAAGACAGCTAACACAATGGATGACAAGGTCAAGATTCCAAAAGCTCTCAATTGACTGGAAGAATAAACCAAATCTTATTAGACAAAAATTAGTACAGATAAAATGTAAATTGGTCAAAAACTCACTTTCACTAAAATTACAAACCACAGCTAAACAACAGTTCACATAAACTAAGATCTGAGGATATTAATGAACCACGAGCTCAACATAACATGTGATATGGCAGTCAAAAAGAATCTAATATGAGCCTAGCCTACATTAAGAGGGGCCTAACATTCAGGACTAGGGAAGTGAGAATCCTGTTACATTCTTCCCTGGTCAGACCACGTGTCAAGTTTTATTCTTGCTTTATATTGAGAAATGTGCTTCCTGTAACTGAACATAAGTCAAGAGTTTCCAGAGGAAGACAACCTCAGTTGTGAAGGCCCATGCCATATGAACTTCATGAATGGAGAATAAATGTAAATCAAAATACGCTGTTCATTTTTTTCCCTTTTTCTTCTATTCTTTTTTCTTTTATGTTTTTTTCCTTTTGTTCTAATTTTTCTCTTCCAACATGATTCATAAAGAAATATGTATTTTTAAAAAATTATGTACATGTGTATAACCAGAAAAAAAAGAAAAAAAAAGAAATTGTTCAGTGAATGAAATAAATGCCAATAAAAATTTTAAAGAATGAATAAAGGCTTATGACATGATCTTCAAGTATCTGATAATACTTGCTGTGCTTAGATGCAGAAAAACAGTGGAAAAAAGTCATAGAGTTTAGGCTTGATGTAAACAAAAACTTCCTAACCACCAACAACTCAAAAGTGAAATGGGCTGCTCTGAGATACAGGTATCTTCAAAGAATGGTTAGTCTTTTGTTGGGGATGAAAGAATCATGGATTCAAACCAAAAAGTTAACTTTGAAGTTCTCCAATTCAACTTTCTTATCCACAGATGATAAAATTGAGACTTAAAAAAGTAATGATTATCCAAAGTCTAGATCTAATAAACAGAGGTTCCAAGATTCAAATCAATGTTTTCTAAGACCATGGCTCTTTCCAATACATGAAAGGCGAGATTTTAAACAAATCTAACTTCAAATCTAGCATTATTTCCAATAAACCATAGTACCTCAAGCTTTATGTCTAGTACAGGAGATACCATCTATGTGTGTATAGATACTCCTTTCACAAGTGTGTCTATATCATATGTGTATATAATGTGGGTATATGTACATAAGTGGATATGTATATGTATGTCTAGTCAACAAGTTTGTATGCCTACCACTGTCCCTTGACTCTTAACAGAGTGATGCCATTTTGGTCCTCTTTGAGAACAAAGGACAACAACAGATTTAGATTTAATTACCACCTCTACTGCTGATTCTCAAATAATCATCTCTGATGAACTCTAATCTCACACCTCCAACTGCCTTTCAGGCATTTTAAAGTGGATGTCCCCTGGACATCTTAAATTCAGTAACTTAAATTTGTAACTCAAGAGTTACAAAGCCCTAAATTCAAATGCTGTTTATTGGCTTATTGGCTATATGACCCAAAGACATGTTATTTAACCCTGCCCAGCATCAAATTTTGATTTTTATAAAATGGAGATAATAATAATAACAGAATCTATCTAACAAGATATTTGTGAAGATCAAAAGAACTAATATTTGTAAAGCATTTTTGCAAACTATAAAATATTATATAAATGCTGCCATTATCATCATCATCATCATCATCATCATCATCATCATTTTCCACAACCCCCTTACAATTCTCTTAGAAAATCTTTCATTCTCCCCTGAGGAAGATATGACCCTCAATTGCAAAGTCTTCAGTTAAAGTAGTCATGCTAAACAGCCCAAGTCCTACACATTAGTTATACCTTTTAAGAGAATAAATTTTTTAATGGTCAGACTATAGAAGAGAAAGTAATTTCCTACACTTTAAACCATAATCCACAACATGAATCCTACCTTTTCCCACCTCTTTTTGCCCTATATTTCCTACACATCTGAAATGTCCTTTTAGCATCAATGTCTTTTGAAATTCTAACACTTCTTCAAAATTAAGCTTAAATGCTAACTATATCTTTCTTGAAATCTTCTAAGTCTTGTGTGGAAAGAATATTGACCTCAGACATAGGAAGACTTGATTCCAGTCTGACACTTATTCATGATCTGACTGTGGACAAGTCATTTAGTGTCCTCATCTATAAAAGGGGGATGGCAATAGCTGTAATACCTATTGTATTTTTATTTATTAAGTTAAACATTCCCCAATTATATTTCAGGTTCTGACCACCGGGGCAATACTCAGGAGTGACTGCCACCGATGACTATACCACTCAGGTATTTAGTAAGTGAGTATGAGTGTGAGTGTGTGTGTGTGTGTGTGTGTGTGTGTGTGTACACATGTGTATTACTGCAGTACAAGGACTGTCCACTTACTGTTATCCCTTGATCAGTCCTCACTTTTCAATCATATATTCCAATTGTAGTTATTTCCATTGACCTCTGGGGCAGCCATAATTGTGGTGTAAAGAGCACATCTTAGGCATTTAATCATATACTAATTTGATCATAGTTATTTGTGTACACCTTGTATATCCTACTAGATTATAAACTCCCTGAGGGCAGAAACCATCTTATTTATTTTTGTAACTCATGGCATACTCTTGAACTCTGATGACCCTAATACTATGCAATAAGAAGAGATCAATAAAGAACTCAGATGCCAGAATGCCAAAGTAACCCTTTCAGTGCTGAAGAAGAGACTAGGTGACCAAAGGACAGTGAGAAATTAAGGTAAATGTAAGGATTAGCCAGAGGAAGGTGAGGAAATGATAGCTCCAAGTAACCTCAGGGACAGGAAAAGATTTTCCAGTCATTTTATGGCTAATCTCCTGGAGCTAAGCTTGCCAAGTAACCTGCACCTGAAACCAAAAGCTCCAGGCTCTATTTCAAGCTGCTGGGTCACTGAAGCTGAGCTGGAAGGGGGATCACACCATCTTTCAACCCTTGGTTTCCTCCTCTCTAAAACCAGGAGAATATGATCCCAGAACACAGAGAAGGCTGGCTAAAGTAGTCACCCTATCTGCTAACTATTACAGGGTGGCCTATTTTAAAGCAGGTCCCACTTAGTGCAATGTGGCCTTAAATGGAGTCCATTTGCAGTGGGCCACCTGGTGTTTTTCTGTTTCTCTTGGGTGATGGAATAGAGAGTAGACTCATTAAGTTCACAGATGACATCAAGCTGGTGACTATAAATCAGCAAGGTAGCAAGCATGACACTGGGATATATTAAAAAGGAATCAAATATGCTCACTTCAAGAAAGCCCTGCTAACTGTGCTTATGGATAGCCCGAGAACACATCAGTGCCAGCCTTGGGAGGACAGGAGTGGGGGAGGGGGCAGGTTGGGTGAGAGTAGTGGGAGTAGCAGCAGGCCTCCATTGGCAAAGCTCACAGGAATAATTAAATACTCTTCTCTGTGCCACCATGGTCTCTCAGTACAGCTCCTGGATCACAATTCAATGTCTAATTCACAAATATGGACAAGGTCTCACAGCAATCTGTCCAGTTACCCTGGACATAATTACCTAGCGCAACCACTTTGACATGAAATTAGCTGCCCGTATGACATCTGTATTAGCTATATAAACATAAAAGATGATTGTACCAAACTTGAGTTATGGTTTTAAAGAGACAGAGTCCCTGTAACTAATATATTTTAAAATTAATCACCAGCCACAATACGGAATGCTACATCCTATCCCACACTCAGAGACAAAACTGCACAGTACAAAGACTCAACTTTTCTGGATTCTTTCTTTTAAAATATTCAAATCATTTGTGCCTACTACATGCCAAGTACTATAACAGAGCTGCTAGGAAAAATACAAAATTTTAATAAGACATAATTTCATCTCTCAGAACTTACAATGTAGTAGGAAGTTATGATATATAGATAAACATATAAGGAGAGAGAAATGGATAAGTTTATATGAGTGAGCAAAATGTGATATCAGTAAGTCCTGGTTGGGGAAAAGGGAGAAGGTTTTTACCAACTGAGAGGGACTTAGGGAAGTTTTAATAAAGGCAGAAGCATTTGAGTAGAGCTTAAAGGATAGATCCTACTACTCAACAGATGAACAGTACAGGGAACAAAATGAGCAAAAGGTATGGAAATGAGAAATGAGGGTCATGTACCGTATGAGCTACAGCACTGAATCTTAAACAGAGACTTTGTAGCATGAGATGAGAAGAGCAAGATGACATATTGTCAAGGGACAAATTCGAGACAAAGGAATTTGAATTTTATTCAACAGATGATAAAATATATTGAAGGGTTTTAAGTGGGAAATGACAATAGTAGACCTAGTCATAAAGAAAGTAAATAAATGTATCAGCATGTGAAAGGAAAATTAAGAAAGGGTAGAAAGCAGAGACAGGAAAAACTGTTAGGAAACTAAGCTAGTAGTTCAGGTGGGTAGTAATTGTGTCCTAGACCAAAGTGGTAGCAATGGAAATAGAGAGGAGGAAAGACAGACATAAGAGATGTTGCACAGATAGAACTGACAGCATGTGGTAAATGCTCACATAAAAGGGATGAAGAATCAAATAAAACCTTAAGGTTTCAAATACTGGAGACCACGTAAATGGCTTAGTCACTGATGAAAGGCAAACTCAGAAGGAACAGCAATTTGTTCTGAGAGGAGAAGGCAGAGATAGTAAGTCTATCCATGGCTCAGCTCCAACCAGTCCCTCACCATGCTTCCAAAGCCAAGTCAGAGCTTCAAATTCTTCCTCTTTAAAAAAAAAAAAGGGAGGGGGGTGCTGAGGAAGAGCTACACATTTTGTTTCATGGAGCCCTCTAACAGTCCAATGAAACTGTTGGACCTCTTGTCAGAATGCCTGCTGCCTGCATTCATAACTTAAAGGAAATCCAAATTTTAATTAGAGGTTAGTGAAAGTAAAGATGTAATTTGTTTTGTTCCCTTGAAATCTATCCCTGGACCCCTTAAGTCTCATCCATCTCTAATTCTAAAACCCTGTGCCAACTTGCTGTCAGTTAACCCTTATATGCTAAGGAAATAAAAGCTGATCTCCTGCTCTTCAAACTAGGAAGAAGATGCCTAATATTAGACCAAAAATCCCTTTGAAAATTCACATGCCGGTACTGGCTAAGAAATAGAGTAATCTATCAGGGGAATAGGATAGAATCACAAGACAAACTAGGCAATAACTATAGCAATTTAGACTTTGATAAACCCAAAGACCCCAGCTTCTGGGATAAGTACTCACCATTTGACAAAAACTGCTGGGAAAATTGGAAACTAGTGTGGAAGAAATTAGGGCTTGACCCACATCTAACACCACATACCAAGATAAGATCTAAATGGGCTCATGATCTGGATATAAAGAGTGATGCTATAAGTAAATTAGAGGAACGTAATATAGTTTACCTCTCAGATCTATGGAAATGGAATAAATTTATGTCCAAAGAAGAACTGGAACTCTTAATTGAAAACCAGATAGATAACTTTGACTATATTAAGTTAAAAAGTTTTTGTACAAACAAAACCAATGCAGTCAAGATTAGGAGGGAAGCAATAAATTGGGAAATCATCTTTACATTTAAGGGTTCTGATAAAGGTCTCATCTCTAAGATATATAGAGAATTGTCTCATATTTATAAAAATTCAAGCCATTCTCCAATACATAAATGGTCAAAGGATATGAACAGACAATTTTCAGAGGATGAAATTAAAACTATTTGTAGTCATATGAAAAGGTGCTCCAAATCACTATTGATCAGAGAAATGCAAATCAAGACAACCCTGAGGTACCACTACACACCTGTCAGATTGGCTAAAATGACAGGAAAAGATAATAATGAATGTTGGAGGGGATGTGGGAAGGCTGGGACATTGATACATTGTTGGTGGAACTGTGAAGGGATCCAACCATTCTGGAGAGCAATTTGGAACTATGCTCAAAAAGTTATCAAACTATGCATACCCTCTGACCCAGCAGTGTTTCTATTGGGCCTATATCCCAAAGAGATCTTAGAGGAAGGAAAGAGCCCCACATGTACAAGAATGTTTGTGGCAGCTCTTTTTGTAGTGGCTAGAACTGGAAATTGAATAGATGCCCATCAACTGGAGAGTGGCTGAATAAATTATGGTATAGGAATGTTATGGAATATTATTGTTCTGTAAGAAATGACCAGCAGGATGATTTCAGAGAGGCCTGGAGAGACTTGCATGAACTGATGCTGAGTGAAATGAGCAGAACCAGAAGATCATTACACACAGCAACAACAAGACTATATGATGATCAATTCTGATGGACATGGCTCCCTTCAACAATGAAATGTTTCAAACCAATTCCAATTGTTCACTGAAGAAAGCCATATACACCCAGAGAGAGGGATGTGAAATGTGGACCACAACATAACATTCTCATACTCTTGATTGATGTTTGCTTACATTGCGTTTCCTTTATCTGATATGTCTTCTGTGTAGATATGATTTTTCTTGCACAACAATGATAAGTTTGGAAATATGTATACATATATTCGATTTGTCAAATATTTTAACATAATTAACATGTAGTGGATATCCTGCCATCTAGGGGAGGGGTGGGGAGTTGGGGGGGGAAATCTGTAACAGAAAGCTATGTGAGGGTTAATGTTGAAGAATTACCCACATATATTTTGCAAATAAAATAAAATGAAAAAAAAAAAGAAAAAAAATTCACATGCTGAAAAATGTTCTTCACAAACAGATGTGGCACACTAATGATCAACTTATATTTAATCTTGGGTTTATCATAAAGAATATATAAGCAGGGCCTTACCTTCTCTAATACATTTTGTTTCAGGAGGCAGGACATCACCACCCACAGAGCTGCTGTTCAGGGAGTAATAGAGACCATTAAAAAAACCACACAAGCAAACATTCTGCCACGTGAGTACCCACTCACACGCCAACTTGCGTGGAATAATTAATTAGCACAGCCACTATAAAACGTAAAATCTGAGGCTGAGTCGCTTGATAATTTATGCAAGATTAAAGTATCGCTGTGGTTGCCTTTTTCACTGCCTAATTCAGCATTTTCTTTTTTCCTTATGAAAGCAGGACTCGAGATTTAACTGCTCTAATGCCCTTTTACGGTGTTTGGTATAGTAAAATCTAACAGCCCAACTGCATAACAGCAAAGGAATGATGGATCACAGAGACCTGAAGGCAGGAGGACAGCAAAGCATCCCAGTTTGGCTTTAGCTACTCTTATAAATTCTGCATTTCATAAATAACAACAGCCCACAATGTCATCAAAACAAGAACAAACAAGTTATTTCAGTTTAGATTTCAAAGGATTTAGAGCTAGAAGAGATCTAAGAAAGCCTTTTATTTTACAGCCTAAGAGACTGAAGTGCCCACAGTGATGAAGGAAGAAAGTAATGGAATTACTCAGAGAACTCTAATTTGCAGATGACCAAAGAGGCTCATCCAGCCTCTATTAAAAGAAATCCTGTGAAGGGAAACCTCCTCTTGGAAAGTTCCAATTGTTAGGAAATTCTTCCTTTCACCAATAAATCTGCCTCCACTGTTTCTAATTGCTTTCGATGAAGCAAAGAATAAGTCAACATCTTATTAAACATGAAAGCCCTTCAAATACTTGATAATTATCATGTCTCCTCTCAAGTTTTTTTTTTTCCTCCAAGCTGAACATCCCCTTCAAACAACACTCAATTCAACAGGGTATCAGAAGCCCCTTCCCTTCTTGGTAACTGCTTCTCTGAATACTCTCCAGCTTATCAACATCCTTGCTAAATGGAACTCTCCAAAACATAATAATCTGGGATCTGGAGTGACCTAAATATGGTGAATACTATCATCTCTCCTATCCTGAACACTATGTCTTCTCAATGGAGCTAAAAAGTTTTCTTTTTTTTTTTTCTTTCTTTTTTTTTTTTTTGGCTGCCACTTGTGGAGCACTAAAAACCCCAGGTCTTTTTTCAGATAAATTAGTGACTATCTATACCTTTTCCCCTTCATGTATTTATAAAACCAACTTTTGGTTTTGTTCCTAAAATGTGAGACAACATTCATTTCTACTAAGCTTCAAATAGATCTAGTCCAATATTCTAACCTGTTGAGACCTCTTGTGGTCAAACTTTGCCATCCAACATGGTAACTATCTCTCCCAGATTTGTGCCATTTGCTAATGACAAGCAGCAGAGCTAAGATTTAAATCCAAATGTAATATCTTTTACATTTTACCACAGGCTTAATAAAACTGGGCTTCTTATTTAAGTATCTGGGCTAAATGAAGTACTACTCAAAAGGTTCAATTAAATCTCACAAACATTTATTAAACATCTATGAAGTATATACAACTGTCCTACTATACGATACAAAACTCATTTTATGGCATAGTCCTTGCCTTCACAGAGCTTATAATTAAATAGCAGATCATGTCTCTCTCACACACATAAAGTACAAAATGTGTATCTTTTATATATATATATATATATATATATGTACATATAATATATAATATACTATTCACAAATATATAACAAAATAATACATATTAAGTGTATTAGAAAAATACAAAATAAAGAGTTTTATGAAGTACAAAGGGAGACATTACTTACTGGAAAGCTCCCAGTAAGTTTTCCTGAAAGTGAATTCAATTGAATTGAACTATAAAAGACAAATTAAAAATTCAACAGGAAGAAATTGAGAAAAGGACACTCCAAGAAGAGGGAACAGAGTGAGTAGAAATGCCGCAGAGCCAGAAAGCAGGGATAGGAAGTAGTTTAATATGGCCAGAGGGTGGAGTAAACTGAGAGGGGGGATGGAAATAAGTAAGGCTGGAAGAGTGGGATGGTGTTAGATTGTGAAGAACCTTAAATATCAGAGGAAAAAATGTGAACTTTGCTGAGTAGTCAACAAGGAACAGAAGAGTAACAGGATCAGGTCTATGTATAAGGAAGATAAGTTTATAAAGGATGGTTAAAAGTAAGTGGGTGAGTAGATATCCCATATCCTTAAGATACAGGAGACAAAGATATTTACTGCCCTAATGGAAGTTAAAATCTAATATCAACAATAGATGAATAAAAACAAATGTAGTCAAAGCAAGTCCAGACATAAGGTGAATCTCCAGCTCCTATCCTTCAAAGAATGAATTAGATACCAGAGGCTGCAGATGAAGTGAGAGGCCAGAGTTCTCATACTATATCATCTTTTATTCTTTTTATGACTTTGGCAAGTTACTTCCCAACCATTTTCTAGGAAGAGGCAATTTTTTTCAAGAACGGGGGGG
>JAJPUD010020423.1:0-24737 GCA_023553655.1 Myrmecobius fasciatus | reverse complement strand
ATAAGTCAAGGATGCCCATTCTCAGCACTATTACCCAGTCAGTCAACGTTTTTGGAGCACGCACTTATACTTTGCATTGTGCCAAGTGCCAGGGATACAAAACAATAATAGTAGTACAATAATAACAGGGAGCATTCATAGAGTGCTTACCTAAGCCCTCTGTATTATACAATAAGAAGCAATTATGGTCTCGTTTGTCCTGGGAGGCAGGTGCTGGCAGAACTGAAGCAGACAGGTTAGGGTTAGGGCTTACCTCAGGTGAGGGTTCCTAACTCTAGCTGTGTCGAAGAGTCCTTGTCATTATCTATGCATATATTTTGAAAATAAAAAGCTTTAATAAATAAAATCAACTTTGAAAAAGAAAGAAAGAGTCCTTGTCCTCAAGGAGCTCACAGTCATGCTTTAATGCTTTTCCTGCTGTTTGGAGCTATCCAGAAATACCAGTTCTGTCAATAACATAAGAAAGGGAGAATAAAGGGGAAATGAAGTTTCCCTCAAACCAGCCAAGAAAATCCAGCCAGAAGAGCTAGAGGGAGAAAGATAATTTACACTTCTGAAGTTATTATGAATCATCTGAGAATCTTCTCTAGGCACACTCGGGATCTCTGGGAGTGTGGGACAGATAAGACTTCTAGTAGCCTAGTGTGCATTAAACCCAAAGACCGCTGGGCCGTTGTTGACGTTGGGCCTGACTCTTTGACAAAGTAGTGTGACAATAATGAGGTTCAGGCCAAAATCTCACAATAGATACCAAATTAAGGTCCAGATGGACACAAAGCCCAGACATAAAGTGAAATCATGTACATATTGGGGGAAGAAAGGAGACACATTCCCTTTTAGATCTTTGGTGAGGAATGACCAAAGGGACAGGCAGGTGCCACAGGCCATCACAACTTCAAAAAGCTTCTGACCTTATGGGTGGAACCCAAAAAGTTCACAGTCCAAATCAAAGTTTGTATCTTTGTAAAAGCAGGACAAAAGAAAGAAAAGATACCAGAGATCGCCATCTAAAGGGACAAGTCACAGAATGGGAAAAGGGTCAGGAAAGGTGGGACAAGGACAAAACCCCTCCTGCAGGGGAGGAGCAAGGCCATGGCAAAAGTCAATTTTTGTCCCCCTTTGGGAACCATTAGACCGTGAAGATAGGAGGGTCTGCTTATCTATGTGAGTGCCAGCTGTCCAAGTAATTCTCAGCCTAGCATAGTCTGACTGGCACCTGTCTTGACTTCCAAAGACCCGCAGGGAGTCCAATTTGGACAATTTGGACAACAATTTGTGTCAGCTGGCTCAAATTCAGGGGTTCCTACGTGCTCTGGTCTAGTGTTTGTGGGAAATACAGCAACTCGAAAAGACAGTTCAAGGGACCTACGATCACAGAAGCTTAAATGGAACATTTTGATCATGTAAAATTGAACAGTTTTTGCAGGAAAAAAAACAATAGAAAATTAATTTAGCTAAATTTAGAAGGAAAATGGAAAACTTGGAAAAGTCTTTTCCACAGGTTTTTAGCCATTCCCCAAGAGATACATAACAAAAAGATGATTTAGGCAGTTTTCAAAGAAAGAAATGTAAACTATCAACAACTATAAGGGGGAAAAAAGTGCACCTAATCACTAATCGAGTAATGTAAATGAAAGCTAATATTTTAACAAGTAATTTTTAAACATACATAATTTGGCTCTTTCTTATATGTTTGTGTCCACCTAGATAGACCCATTTTGTCTTCATCTACTTTGATACTTTGTGATCTCCTCCTTCGGGAGTATTCCCTTTGCTGCTGGCGATGACTTCCCTTTGTGAGACTCTTCCAAGCCCTTCAGTGAATCCTCTACAAAGTCCTGTACGAGGAACCGTTGGGGTGGTTTCCCCCCAGGAGGCTACCCTCGTTGGGTTTGTCCAAATGATGAAGGGCCTGAAGAATTAGTCTTCGGGAGGCAAGGTCGAGTTCACTTGTGTTGGTGCCCTTCTGAAGTTGGGGCTTCTTTGTACTTTTATGCCCCTTTTCGTCTTTTCTGCTAAGTTATTTCCTTTGCATGGTCCTTTCCAGGGCTGAGCTGAGGCCCTGGGGTGGTGTCCACTGAAACCTGGGGGCTGCCCAGGGGCCCTCTCTCATGCTGGTGTGTGACTGGTCTAATTCCTTTTCCAGAAAGTGATGGCTCCTGCCAAGGCCCACGTGGGCTCATTTCTCCTTATGTCCAAATCCAGAAGAGAAGCTTCTGGAGAGGAAGCTCGTTATTTAATAGACAGCTAGGTGCCACATGAGTTCCCTCAGCTTTAAAAAGGTGATAAGAGCAGCCCGTGCCTCCCAGGGATGTTGTGAAGATGGATGAAATACTATTTGTTAAGTCCTTAATTGTAAGCATTGTGTAAATGCGGCCTGTTGTCATAAAAGCAGGCTAACCCCCATTGGGAAATCTGCAGGAGGAAAAATCACAGTGATCACTTTTCCAGCCCAGATGGGCATAGGAATCTAGACAGAGGGGTCTGCAGACCCCAGAAATGGTATCTGACCAGAAATGCACCAGACTGAGCATCCCAGCCCAAGACGATGCAAGAAGAGCGAGGTCCCCTTCTGAAGAGAGAGAGTGGTAAACACGTACAGGAGAAAGAGGAGGGGGCACAGAAAAGGCACTTAGAGGAAGCCCAAGAATCAGCAGAGATGGCCAGATGTCTGGAGACTGGCAGGGGAGGAGAGGGCAGGTCAGTAAGGGGTTTGAATGATTTCCTCCTGGAGGTGGTAGGGATCCCAGGGAGCTTATTACAGGTGAATCCTGAGCTTTCGGAAAAATCACTTGAGGAGCTGAGCGAAGGGAGTCTGAGGTGGGGAGAGGCTCGGGGCACCCCCCCTCCCCAGGAGACATGAGAAGAGGCGTGTCTTACCCAGGGTGGGAACAGTGTCAAAGAAGAAGGGGCTGCAGAGGTCAAATTGGCAGGCCCGGGCACCAGATTGGGCATGGAGTCCAGGGAGATTGCTGGGATGTGTCTGGGGGACTGGGAAGGAAAAGGTGTCCTCCAGAATAATAGGGAAGAGGAGGGGTGGAGGTTTTAGGGGGAAAGATAGAGTTCCCTATTAGATTTGGAGAATTGAGGATGTCTGTTGGATGGGCACTGTCAGATGTCAGAAAGCCAGGTGGGAACTGGAGATCAGCAGAGAAACTGGGGCAGGAAAGGTGGGTTTGAGAGTCCTTAGCATGGAGTTGCTGATGAGCTTACCCAAGTGAGACAGGATCCAGGGAGAAGAGGACCCAGCTCAGGGCCCCGAGGAACACCCACCACTTAGCAGGGGTCACCTGAAAGGCGAGTCTGCACCCTTGATCAAAGAGTGTCCGGCCTTCCCCTCTGTGAGCCACCCTCTGGAGAGCCTTCGTGGACGTGCCCTCGGTGATCTCCCCCACCGCCGTGGCTCCGTCCTAACTGCTCCAGCTTCTCTCTTCTCTTTGGTCCTGGTTTGTCTGCCTTCTCCCCAAATTAATCCACTTATGGAGGGATAGACTTCATTTCACAGAATGTCCAGTCAGTTCTTTCTCCTTTCTCTTGGTTTTTTGAACCTCTTTTAAATCTTAACCCTTAGAGCATCTGGGTTCAGATTCTGCCTCTGATTCTTACCGTTATCTTGACCAAGTTATCTCACTTGCCTCCTCTGTAAGGGGACGGGGCCTCCCAAATCCGGTGCTGCCCGTTTGCTCTGAGACTCTGCTCTCTTCTTGGGGGGGGGGGTGTCTTGTGCTGGAGTCAGGAGGGAGAGGGTTTTGTTGAGTCTTGTTCGTTCTCCTTTGTCTCTTTGCTTGGACGTGCAGCATGCTGAGTGGCCTGCTCCCCTGTTTTATCACGGAGGGGGTTGGCCGAGTTTGCTGCTCGCCCTTCATGAGGGGAGATGGAGACTGCAGTGGTCAGACTTGGGGGGGCTGGCCCTTATGCAGGGCATTTTCCCATCACTTTTGCTGCAGCACAAATTGCTGTGGGTCTGGTGCATTTCTTGTTTGGAGGTATCCCTCCATCTTGGCAGGTCAGGCCACGGGGATGGAGAGCGTTTGAGACCTGGGCCTAGGAGAGCCAGGAACCTGAGATCGGAGCTGGGCAATGGAGAGCAAGTCACTTGGGCTCTCCCAGCCTGCGTCCTTGTCTGTAAAAGGGAGAGAACCCTGGGCCGCCTCCTGTAGGGAAGGGACTGGGCTCCTCCTAGAAGAGCTCCCACCGACCTTTGCTTCCCTGCCTGCGTGGCTCTTAACTCGGCCTCCTGGTAGAACACGGAGGCTGCTCTGGGACAGTGTCCTGCCTGGTCCTGGGCATTCAGCCCCAGCTGCTGCTGAGCCCTCGAGCCCTTTGGTGTCCCCCGTTAGGCGCGGACTGGCTGCTCACTAACGGAGTCTTTCCTCTCCTCAGAGGATCTGAAGAGACAGAATGCAGTTCTGCAGGCGGCACAAGATGACCTGGGGCACCTCCGGACACAGCTGTGGGAAGCGCAGGCCGAGATGGAGAACATCAAGGCCATTGCCACGGTGTCGGAGAACACCAAACAGGAAGCTATCGACGAGGTGAAGAGGCAGTGGCAAGAAGAGGTCGCCTCCCTGCAGGCCGTCATGAAAGGTACACTGAGGAAGGGAGGGAGGCCGCTGACCGTCGCTGTGGGGGGGAGGGAGAGCGCTCCGGCATGCCCAGCAGCTCCACGGAGATCAAGGGTGGTTTGGCGCCCCAAGACTTGAGGGTGACTCCCAACCCAAAACGCTCTTTACGGAAATAATCTCACCAGAATGACTGGAGGAGCTGGACTGCTCCCGACTAGAATAAAAATAATAGCACCGTGACTTACAGGGTCATACCAGTCTACCACGACTACTAATGACCAAACTCCAATGGAAGAGCAAAATCTCAAGAGAAATAATGGAAAAGATGGGGCGGGGGGGACACAGAAGCTCCAGCTCTCTGACTACAAAGCAGTAATCCCGAAAACCATTTGGGGCCGGTTTGGAATCGATCTCACTCAGGGGATGAGATCAACAAAAGCAAGTAAACCCAATAGCCACGTGCTAAATAAGCCCCAACAGCTGGGAAAACTGGAAAGCTGTTTGGCAGCAACTAGGGAGAGGCCAGCATCTTACTCTGTCTATTAAGATAAGGTCCAAATGGACACATGACATAAAGGTGAGGACCTTGGAAATTATCCATCAGCTCTAGGATGACCAAATAGGGGTTAGAGAGCATCACACTTTGGGTCATATAAAATTGAGTTTTTACAGAAATGAAAGCAGTGTAGCTAAAATCAGAAGAGAAGCCAGTAAGTGGGGAAGAAAATCTGCAGCAAGTTCATTTGAGAAAGATCTCATTTCGAAGATGTTGCTAGGAAATGGTTCCAAATTTGTTAGAATAATTTGTAGTTTTCAAAGGAAGAAATGCACCCTCTCCACAGTCATGGAAAACTGCTCCAGATCACTACTTATTAGAGAGACACGACGTAAATTTTGTAGACCATAGACAGGGCCCAAGCACCCTGGGGGAGACCAAGGATGAGCTTGGCTGACTGGGTCCCTCTTGGGTGCAACTAGAGGGCCACACATGGGCATGGACGCTGGGGAGGGCAGTGGCAGAGGAGAGTTGGAGCCTTGGGATAGGATTTGTGGGCAGTGGGAGGAGGACGATGGGAGAGAAGGTGTGGAGAAGAGTCCAAGGTGACCCCCAATCTGAGGGGCTCAGCTCCTTGCTAGCGCTCATGTGATGGTGATAGGGAAGGGAGCAGGGAAGAGGGGAAAAAAGTGGCACACTGGACACAGTGGGTTTAAGGTATTTATAGAGCATCCATTTGGAGAGATGAGGGACTTTGGGGTAAGATGGGTAAATGTGATGAATGAGCTGGGGTAAAAAGTGAAGAGGGTCCCGGGCAGAAGCCTGAGCAAGGCTCTGAACACAAGAGACAGAGCAGGAGCGGATGGACAAGGAGGAGGAGAACCGGGAGAGAGATCGACCGCCATGGGGATTGAGGCTGTTGGAAAGCAGAGGGCAGAGGGGATGAGGAAAGAGGGAGGGGGCCTTTGGCCACAAAAGGCAGAAAAGACAGAGGAGGACAATTAGTAGGGATGGAAGAGTCAATGGAGGGCTTTTTCAGGATGGAGGAAATGTGGGAAATATCCAGGAAGCAGGGAGGGCTTGAAGATAACCAGGAAGAGTGGAGGTGACAGGGAGGGGTGGTCTACAGGAGATGGGCTGGCAAGGGATCACTTGGGCAAGCAGAGGCAGTGGAACACTTCCTGTTTGCCCATCCCTGCCCTGCAGGAGCTGAATGTATGGCTGACCATAAAAGAAAGCTGGAAGGAGTCGGGAAGACTTAGGGTACCAGGTGTGGGAATGGAGTAGAGAAAGTCTGGACAGGTTATAAGAGGAGGTCTAGCAGGGAGAGCCAAGTCCAGGACACAGGGAAATAGGAGGTGATTTGAGAAGACCGAGAGGGGGGACAGCTGGCGAGCAGGGCAAGAGACCCAGAAGTCGGCGGCGTCTGTTGTCATCTTTATGATTGTATTTTCTTGGTTAGAAAATTACTACACTTTTGCAAGAAAAATTCTTCTTTTGTGTTTTCTGATTGCGACCCCTGACCCTTGTCAGTAATTGCATTTATTGGATACGGTGGAAATGATGATGAATTAGTGACCTTCCTGGGATCTCAGCAGTCTCTGGCATCAGGTTCTTTATTTAGCGTTTTCAAATCAAATCAGATTAAATCAAAAGCTCCGCCAAAAGGAGATGACGCTTTATTGAGCCTTTCTAGGGTTCTGTTATTTTAGGCCACAGAGTTGGATTAAACGGGCTAAAAAATGTGTCGTACCATAGTCCTTCACTTTCTTAGTGGTAACTCTTCCCTCTCTAGAAACTGGGCGGCAATCCTTAACTGCCAGTCTGTGTGCCAGTGTGGCTAGACAAAATGCTTAGAAGGGTTTCTCTCTCCTCCCTTCTTCCCTTTTTCTCCCTCCCCCATCCCTCTTCCTTCCTTCTTTGTTTCCCCCCCTTCTCCCCTTCCCCGCCTTTCCCTCTCCCCCCCCCTCTTTCTCTTCCATGACATTTTGTAGAGACGGTCCGTGACTATGAACACCAGTTTCACCTCAGGCTGGAGCAGGAGCGAACGCAGTGGGCTCAGTACCGAGAAGCCGCAGAGAGGGAGATCGCGGACCTACGCAGGAGGCTGTCGGAAGAGCAGGAGGAGGAAAACCTGGAGAACGAGATGAAAAAGGTATTCTGTCCTTTGTGTGTTGGGGGGGCGTGTGGTCATACTGGGGGACGCTGGAGGTCCCCCTGAGGAGAGGAGAGCGCTTGGTCGACAGACGCGCGTCCCTCCCCCAAAGCCCCGACTCCCCAGTTGTAGATTGGGTTGTGAGAAGAGAGCCGGAGCCCCTCCCGAGCCCACAACTGGCTGCCCACCTGCCCCTTGACCGTCAGACGCTGTTGGGGCCAGAGAAGGCCGTGTCGCTGGCTCGTGGACGTTGGCCAGGACTCCTTGCACTGGGAAGCAGCCATGTTTGGCTCTCTGAGGCTTGTTATGGGGCAAGGCCTCCGGGTTCAGGTCTGGGGAGGTGTGCCCAGAGGAGACATCAAGGCTGATGGGGAGAGGGGGCCGGGTCCTCCTGCTGGCCCCTGCAGCGGGGGAGCACCAAAGGGATGAAGGAGAAATCCCCAAGCAGCAGCTTGAGACAGACGGTGGCTTTTGTGCTGGGGAGAAGGGAAGTTGGTGGCCAGTGGGAGATGGGAAGAGGAGAGCCCGAAGCTGGCGTGGTCCTCGAGACGATGAGCCCGGAGTCTGCTCCCCCAAAGACCGAAGGGTCCTGCTGCTAAAACTTGAGCGCGGCTGGAAGGGGCACAAGAGCCGGTGGTCCCGAGCCAGTCCTTGGAGAGGTGCTCGTGGCACGCGCTTCCAGACCTTCCCAAAGAATCGGTCCCTGCTGCTGATTCTTCCCCCCTGCTCTGCTCTGATGAGTGCTCTTTGTTTGAGGGGATTGCTCTCTGGGAAGCGAAAAGGGCAGGACTTTGGTTTTTGGGTTTTTTTTTTAAATAGCAGATTTTTCAAAAAACACAGATCAAAAATGTTATCCAGGAGACTTTCTACAACGCCAGAAAGTCACATCATTTTCTCTTCTCAGTTTTAAAGATCCTTAGCCAAGGATTTCTTCTCTTTGTCACCCTGAGAAGTAAATCACGGTTGTTTCCGCCACATTGACGGGCGCCCAGCTATGTGACAAGGGCTCCTCCTCCAGATATTTCTTACCCGTTGTCAGAAGATGCGTCTGTCTGCTTCCACCCCTATCCCCCTCAGTTTTTCCTGGAAATAGTTGGGGAAATGAAGTTCTTCTTTGGGCCTGGTAGGAGGGCAGAGAAATCCACGGCCCCCGGGCCTGGATCAGAGAGAGGCCTGTCCTGCCCTGGATTTTGTAATGACTCCAAAGCATTCCAGGATATTCGTCCACGTTTTCTCCCTCCCTGCTTAGAGCTGCAGCCCAATGGTGATGATCCTTGGATCATCTGGGAGGAGAGTTTTGTGGGGTCCCTTTGATTCCTTCCCCCCTCTCAGCAATCTCACTAGTTCCAAGTTCTATACACCTGAAGAGCCTCCTAGGAAATAGCATTTTGTGTTCTGGACTGCACTGATAAGTGATGTTTCCTGTTCCATTAAAGGCGCTGGCCTTGTCCCTCAGGACTCTGCCAGGCCCTGAAGGCATAAACATGAAGGAAGGGCCCAGTCTCTTAACCCCGGAGATTACTGGGAAGAGACTAACCCAAACGGAGGCGGGGCGAGACTTCTATTCAGGGGCCTTCTGGGGGCTCTGGGGGTGCTTTGGAGGAGACAGTCCTTGTAAAATTACCCCATGAACTCAGAATCCAGGGAGCACATGGTGACGTCTCTGAGAAGTAGAGTGTCTAGACTGGGCCGTGCATCTGTGAAGGGGGGGGGCGCCCCTGTTTGGGTTTCAATTTGTGATTTCAGTCTTTGGTAATGGCCGAAACACAGACTTACTCTCCGTTCCCCTCAGGCCCAAGAAGATGCGGAGAAACTACGTTCTGTGGTGATGCCGATGGAGAAGGAGATCGCCGCTCTGAAGGACAAACTGACCGAGGCCGAGGAGAGGATCAAGGAACTGGAGGCCTCCAAGGTGGGCTCCCGGCCCGCTCGGGCCCTTCCCTTCTGCTCGGATCCGTCCCGGTCCTGCCAGAATGAGTCAGTGCCATAGAACAAAAGGTTGTCTTTGGAGCCTCGGGGCGGGGCTCTGGGCCCCAGGCCCAACGTGGGACCGAAGCCAGGCTCAGATGTACGGGGGCCCGGGCCTGAACCCCAGAGGGGCCTCCTGCCTGGCCCTATGCTTTGTGTCCAGACGGCCCCTGGATGAGCAATTGAGGGAAGGTGTGAGAGTGAGAACAAAGATGGCTCCTTCTGGCTCCCCTGGGAGGAAGAAACAAAGGGCTTTAGGAAGTCTCTGAGGCTGGACTTCCTGACCTGGGGCCCAGCACCCTGTCCAGGCTTCCTCTAGGGGTGAGATTTGAACTTTTCCTTGGCCAGGCATGGGGCAGGGGGGCAGAGGATGCCCCTAGCTGAGAGATGAAGGGTCTTGGTGGGACCCGCTGAACGCTCCTTGTCTGAGAGGCAGCTGGGGATGGGGGATGGTGGGGGTCTGGGTAAGCAGCATTAGAGTTAATGGGTGTGACTGGGAGGGGGAACCACA
Organism: Myrmecobius fasciatus; assembly: GCA_023553655.1. Taxonomy (NCBI): domain Eukaryota; kingdom Metazoa; phylum Chordata; class Mammalia; order Dasyuromorphia; family Myrmecobiidae; genus Myrmecobius; species Myrmecobius fasciatus. The sequence continues at coordinate 15,042 of JAJPUD010020423.1, read as the reverse complement.
AGAGGCCAGTGGGTGTGGCTGGGGGAGGGAAGAAACACATGGGGGGGAGAGGGGGAAACTGAGGCAGGCAGCTGTGAAGTAACTGCCACGGAGATGGTCACAAACTCTGCCGGGCAGTGCCTCTCCCTTGGGCCCCGCTCTCTGTCCCTGGAGAAGGAGCTTCTCCAAATGCAGAGGACCAAAGGGGAGGAGGGGGCTAGGGCGCTAGCTGGCAGGGGCGGAAGGACCCAGTGAAGGTCAGGAGTGTGTTTGCAGGCAGTTGGGAAGCAGCCAGGGAGAGATTGGGGAGGGGTGAGAGAACGGCCAGCCCGAGGGGCCCCCCCTTTGTGACAGAAGCACGGAGCAGGGGTTGTTGGGATCTGAGGAGGGGTAGGGGGAAAAGGGAGCACCCTGTGGTGAGATTGGCTCCAGTGTCCCTCACAGCCTGTGGCAGAACCAAGAGCAGTCATACCAGTAACAGTAGTTAGTTTTGCTGCAGCATTTTAGGGGGGCAAAGCCCTTTGTTGGTGCTGACTCATTTGGTCCCAGGCTGTGGTGAGGTTTGGGGGTGTTGGACCCCAAAAGTGTGTCTCGAGGTCTCTCCAAATCTAAGGGCAAAGATCTCATTACACTGCCAAGATGGGGCTCAATTCCAAGTTAGTGACTGACCCCAAAAAGGAGTTAGCTATCCCAAGGAGAAAGACCCCGAAAGGGGGGATCATGGTGGGCTCGCCCCAAGGAGCCGGCCTTGAGGAGTCCCATTGAGTGGTGGGCTAAATTCAGAGAAGTGACTTGGGGGAAATATTCCCTGGGGGTGGGGGCATTGACATCATAACTTGGCTTTCTGATTGGACACAGTAAATTGGGCTGTGATGGTCTTACCTGGGTGGGGAACAGAAGGCCCACCTAGGGCCGAGACAATCCTATCAGGGCTCCTCCCTGCCCCTTCTAAGTGATTCAGCAAGGGACTGAGAAGGGGACATGGGGGAGTGGGGCCTGGGACGGAGGGCCGGAGCCCATTGAGGAAGGGAGGGCCACCGGAAGAGGTGACAGGAGGGGTGGGCCGCACGAGAAGCCCCCAGAGAGCTCACCCAGCATGGGGAGTGTGAGTACCCTGGCTGGCAGCAGCCCCCCCTTTGCATTTCCTTCTGACCTTGGGAGTCACTTTTAACAGTGATTCCTGTGCAGTGACCCGGCATCCGGGCCACATGGGAAGAAAAAGGGGTCTGGGAAAGTGGGTGCTCTCTGACAACTGGCCAGGGCCAAGGTGGTACCCCAAGAAGCCCTGGGGCAAATCTGAGGGGGTCTTCCAGGCCCTTTATTCCTTCCCTTCCCCTCTCTCTGTCTCTCCCCCTCCCCCCATCTCTGGCCCCTCCCGTCTCCTTCCTTTATGCTCATCTTTGTGGCTCTGAGCCCATGGGGGTGGGGGCGAGAGCCGCAAGTGGGGTCCCTGGCACAGACCTGGAAGGGGGGGCCTTTGGCCTCGGGGAGGGGGCAGCGCGGACCACGTGACCGCCCGCTGGGGGGGGGGGGTCCCTTCAGGTGAGAGAGCTGAACCACTACCTGGAGGCGGAGAAGTCCTGCCGCACCGACCTGGAGATGTACGTGGCCGTGCTGAACACCCAGAAGTCCGTCCTGCAGGAAGACGCCGAGAAGCTGCGCAAAGAGCTGCACGAAGGTGAGCGCGGGCGTGCCGCCCCTGCTGACGGGGGCCTCGGGCACCCCCAAACTCCCGGGCCCAGCACGCAGTCTGGGGGTTCCGTCCCTCCTCCTTGCCCACGATGGTCTCTGGGTAAGAGCGATGGGGAGCCGTGCGCTCCCCCAGCTCAGCCCTGGGGCCCCGCTTCCAGCTGCCCCCCCCCTCCCCGGGGCCACCAGGGCCCCTCTGGGCAGATGGGGTCAGGGCCTTGCTCCAGGACTCCTGAGGGGGAGGAGGGGCCCGGGGCCTTCTTGTTGCTAGTGGGCCGTGAGCAGGGGGGAGGGGGGCTCATGTTCCCTTGGGGACCCACGGGTGGGAAGGGCTCCCCCCTTCCCCTCTTGCTCTGGGGAGCCCGAGGGGGCAGCTCCGGGTCTCCAGTTTGTTGTGGCTGAGTGTGCACGTGGGGGCGGGGGTGAGTGGGTGTGAGAACCCCTTACCGGCCCCCACCGGCCCCAGGCTCCCGGGATGGGGGGGGGGGGCGGCCTCCGGGCCCCTGGCGGGACGCTCACGCCTGGCATCGGTCGCCCAGTGTGCCGCCTGCTGGAGCAGGAGCGCCAGCAGCACAACCAGCTCAAGCACACGTGGCAGAGGGCCAACGACCAGTTCCTGGAGTCCCAGCGGCTGCTCATGAGGGACATGCAGCGGCTGGAGGTGGTGCTGACCTCGGAGCAGCTGCGGCAGGTGGAGGAGCGCAAGAAGAGGGATCAGGTGGGCCCGCGCCTCGGGGGGAGGGGCGAGCCGGAGGCGGGGTCGAGGAGGCGGGCCGGGGGCGGGGGCAAGGCTGAGGGGGCGGGCCACCCGGGGGACGCCTCTCCCAGGGCCGGGCCTGAGCTCTGCTTCCCTTCAGGAGGAAGATGAGCAGGAGAGAGTCAGCAAGAGGAAGGAGCCCGAGCAGGGGGAGGCCGAGGAGGAGGCCAGAGGCCCCGTGGTCTTTGGTCCGGCGCAGGATGAGGTCTGTCCTCCCTCGGAGGAGGTAAAGTCCGGCTCCCAACCCCGGCCCTGCCCCGGGGTCAGAGGTGGGGGGGACTGACGTGGGTCCCCAAATCACCATTGACTCCCTGGCTGCTCCAAGGGTCCATTGACCACTGCGCTGGGGAGGGGGGTCATCAGGCTCCAGTTCCATCTCCTCCTCCTTGCATCACACACACACACACACACACACACACACACGGGAGGTTGCCCCGGCCTCGGGCCTCCGAGGGGAAGCGGCCTCCTTGCCGCCTGTTGTCTCTGACGGCGACTCTCCAGCCCCTCTCTAATGGGGCCGTGCGCCCGAGGCAGTCGCCCTTCTCGGGACTTGGCGGGCCCGGTGGGAGCCGGCCGGCGGGCGATAGGCTGCCCGTGGCCTTTGCTCTGGGGGGCCCGGGGCTCGCGCGGCACAGGAAGGGGGCTTCCCGTGGCTGTGTTGGGTTTCAGGAGCCTCTGGGCAGCGCCCACGGCTCGGCGCACTCGCTGGACGCCGACCTGCTGCTGCCGTCGGGCGACCCCTTCGGCAAACCGGACGGCGACGTGTTCAAAGACGGCCTCCGCAGGGCGCAGTCCACGGACAGCCTGGGGACCTCGGGGTCGCTGCAGTCCAAGACTCTGGGCTACAACCACAAGGCCAAGTCGGCCGGGAACCTGGACGAGTCCGACTTCGGGCCGCTGGTGGGCGCCGACTCGGCGAGCGAGAACTTCGACACGGCCTCGCTGGGCTCCCTGCAGATGCCCAGCGGGTTCATGCTGACCAAAGACCAGGAGAAGGCCATCAAGGCCATGACCCCCGAGCAGGAGGAGACCGCCTCCCTCCTCTCCAGCGTGACGCAGGGGCTGGAGAGCGCCTACGCCTCCCCCAGCGGCTACCGCCTGGTCAGCGAGACCGAGTGGAACCTGCTGCAGAAGGAGGTGGGCGGCCTTGCTTGGGGGAGGGGGGGGGCTTCCCCCATTGGCTCCGTGCTTGTCGCACTGCTCAGGGCGCGGCCGGCGAGACTCTGGGCCTCCTCGGGCCAGCCTTGCGCCGGGCTTGCGCTCCCTGGGTGCTCCTACACTGGGGGTTCTACCAACACCTGCCTGAGGTCAGACCCCTTCAGGGTGGGGGTAGAGTGCGAGTGCCCCGAGAATGCAGGGGGGCGGCCCGCTTGGCCGTGGCCCTCTGCCCAGTGCTTCCTCCATAGCTGCCCCATCGTGTGCGGAAAAGCCACGTTTGCCTGGTTCTTTAGAGGGGCTGCTAAGGGGGGGGGCAGCAGGGGGGCCCAAGGTGAAGGCTTGCCTGCCTGGCCCTCCCTGGGGGGGGGGGCTCAGAGCCAGCTGCTCGAGGCAGTGACGGGGAAGGCTTCTGGTCTGGTCCAAGTCCCCCGGGCGTCACCCTGGGGGTCAGAGCGGGACTGTTTCCTGGCTCACAGATTGCTGCTGGGGGTCTTTCTGGGGCGCGTCTCGGCTTTGGGGGGGGCCCGATCCCCTCGCGGGGCCCCGTCTCTGATGTGGTCGTGGTCCCTAGGTGCAGAATGCTGGGAACAAGCTTGGCCGCCGATGTGACATGTGCTCCAACTACGAGAAGCAGCTCCAGGGCATCCAGACCCAGGAGGCAGAGACCCGAGACCAGGTGGGACTCCCAGGACCCACCCGGGCCAGGGGGAGGGGTGCCCCAATATGTGAGCAGGCCGGCTAGAGCCTCCCCTGCCGCCCGCCACAGGTGAAGAAGCTCCAGGGGATGCTCAGGCAGGTGAACGACCAGCTGGAGAAGACGGCCAAGGACAAGCAAGAGCTGGAGGAGCTGATGAGGCAGAGCGCCGAGGAGGCGGGCCAGCAGGTGGGTGCCCGCGCCAGTGCCCATGGCCTCCCTGTGCCTGCGCCCGTGCCCATGGCCTCCGTGTGCCCATGCTCACGGCCTCCCTATGCCCATGCCCTCCCCAGGCCGGGGCCTCCAGGCCAGACAGGGAGGGAGGCTGGCCTTGCTGCCCTCTGCTGGTCCTGAGGGGGGGAGGGGCCAGGGAGTCTGCCAGAGGCCCCGAGACCTGGATCTGTCCTTGCCGTGTCCCAGATCTCGGCCCTGGCGCTCCAGACCCGCGCCTCGGAGCTGGCACTGAGCGAGCTTCAGCAAGCCTTTTCGCAGGCCCAGAGGAATGCACAGGAGCAGATGGTAAGGGGGGTCTCCTGCCCGGGGTGTGGGGGCCGAGCCGGGTCCAGCCAGGGACCCCCCAGCCCGGCCCACTCAGCGCCATCTTCCGGGACTTCCTTGGCTGCTGACCAGGCCGGGCTTGGGGGCCCCCTCCGGCCCACAGTGGGAGTAAAGTCGGGGTGGGCAGGGCAGAAGAGAAGGGGGTGGGGCCTGGGCTCCCCTCCCCCCCAGTCCTCTCCTGGCCCCCTGGGCTTCCCCCCCCCCTCGGCTCCGGTCCCAAAGGCGCCTCTGGCCCCAGGGCGTGCTCATGCAGTCGCGGGAGCAGGTCTCGGAGGAGCTGGCCCGGCTGCAGAAGGAGAACGAGAGCCTGCAGGGGAAGCGCGGCCTGCACCTGGCCCTGCAGCAGGCCGAGGACTTCGTGCTCCCGGAGGCCGCCGAGGTAACGGGGGAGGGCGGCCGTGCCCGGGGCCCCCGCGGGCGCCCGGGGCCCCCGCCCTGAGCCCGGCCCTCCTCCCCCGAGCGCAGGAGCTGCGGGAGCTGGTGCTGAGCTATCGCGAGAGCCTGGTGAGCGCCAGGACGGCGGCCGACCACGGCGAGGAGAAGCTCAAGGCCGAGATCCTCTTCCTGAAGGAGCAGATCCAGGCGGAGCAGTGTCTGAAGGAGACGCTGGAGGAGACGCTGCAGCTGGAGATCGAGACCTGCAAGGAGGAGATCGGTACGGGGGAGGGGGAGGGAGAAAGGGGGAAGAGAGGGGAGGGGGGAGGGAGAAAGACCCCCGAGGGGAGGAGGGAGGGAGGGGGGAGGGAGAAAGGGGGGCGGAGCCCGGACCGCAAGCCAAACTGAACGTCCCTTCCAGCGTCCATCTCTAGCCTGAAAGCCGAGCTGGAGAGACTGAAAGCAGACAAGGAGCAGGTGGGTACTGCTCTGGGGAGGGGGCCCTGTTTTTGGGGGGGGGCTTGTGGCCACCCTCAAGGTTCTGCTCCTCATGCTCTCCCCCCGCCCCCAGTTGGAGTCCGGCCTCCGAGAGCGCACGGAGCAGCTGGAGAGCCTGCGGCAGGCCGAGATGACTTTGGAGGAACAGCTCAAGAGGGAGACGGCGGCCAAGGTGGCTGGGGGCGGTCCCAGGGTGGTCCCACGCTCTGGGGGGGGGGGGAGAGGGCCTTGTGCTGGCCCGCAGCCCCCTCCCTCTGGTCTCAGTCTCCTCCCTAAGACGGGCTGATTGGTCCTTGCCCGCCGCTGACCCCCGTCCTGCCGGCAGCGCCCTAAAGGGCCTTAGGGGAGTGGGCTCCCGGCCTGATGGTCGGCACAGGCTTGGGGCAGACCCGTAGGGGCTGCCCCCTCCCCCTAGGACCCCCAGTGTGAGAGATGGATCATGGCTGTGTTCTCTGGGGGACTCCTCACCACCGGCGGGTGCTCGCCTGCAAGGCAGTCCGCCTGTGGCCGCGGCCCCGGCCCGTTTGGGGTCCCTGGTGAGAGCCCCCCCCCGACCCCCGACTTTCGCAGACCTCCGTGGAGCAGCTGATGTTTGAGGAGAAGAACAAAGCTCAGCGTCTGCAGACGGAGCTGGACGTCAGCGAGCAGGTGCAGAGAGACTTCGTCAAACTGTCTCAGACGCTGCAGGTGAGCCTGCCCCGAGCCCCTGGGGGGGGGGGCCCACAAGTGGGGGGGTCCTCCATCCCCCCTGGTGGGGAGTCCTTTCCAGGGCTCTCCCTGGCCCCTGCTCGTTGCTTGGGCACAAAGGATCTACCACCAAGCCTCAGGGGAGGCCGATGGGGGGCGGGGGGGGGGTCCAGCTCTGGGTCTCCCCAGGGCGCGGTGCCGCCCCGTCCTCCACCACTGACCGCCGGCCCCCCCGGTTTCCAGGTGCAGCTGGAGCGGATCCGGCAGGCGGACTCGTTGGAGAGAATCCGGGCCATCCTGAACGACACCAAACTGACGGACATTAACCAGCTCCCCGAGACATGACGGCCCGCGCCGCCGACGCCCAGACTGCGCTTGGGCTTTTTAACTCCTTTATAGCGATGTTAATTATTATTTAACTCTTAAAGGAAGGATCGGAAGAGAGCGGGGGAGGAGGAAAGACTTGGGGGGGCCGCCTTCGCGGGACCTCGGCGGCCCTCCCCAGCTTGGCGTCCGGCCTCCCCCGGGGGGCCCTGACCATTCCCCGACGTGGTCCCGGGGCTTTTGGAACTATCCTGACGTTCCCGAGGAGGCGGGCGGCCCGACGGCGGCACCCCTCCTTTTCTGCTGGGTGGGGGCCCGCGGCCGTGTTTGGAGACCGGGCGGCTCTGCTATAGGGATATTTTATATTAAAATACGGATTGGCGAGCAGGGGTCGGGTGGCGAGGGTAGCGCCAGGCCCAGTAAAAAGCCACTGTCTCGCCTGGAGGCCCCTGCCAACTTCACCAAGTGAACCTGCTTAGGTCAGCGAGGACGCGCGGAGGTCGGAGAAAAAGCACAAACACGTGACCGGGAAGCCCTTGCCCACCCAGAGCCGTCTCCTCGGGAAGCCCCCGACCCGTGGCGGCCCCTCGGTAGACCATCTTGAAGACTGAAAGCGCCGGGACGCTGCCTGGGGAAAACGGCTGTTTGTTAATAACTGCTGGGGGGCTTTCTTTTTGGTAGCTTTAGTGTGGTAGCTGCATTAATGGGGGGGGTCACCCCAAACCCCACTCTGGAAGGAGAGCCCCACTGAGGCGTCCTCGAAAGCCTTGGGGAGGGACGCAGATGGAGCCGAAGGGAAGGGACGGCGAGGTCCCCGGTCTCTGTTCTGACAGCTGAAGCAGCCCCCCCCCCTCCCCGTTGTGACCCCCCAGTCCCCAGAGACAGAGCAGCGGCCGAGCGCGCGTCAGTGTCTTGTGCGATTGTGGCTGTCCATCAACTGTAACCATTGTTAACTGTACTGAAGGTGTGTCCTGAAGCGTGTGCACATTAAAAACAAGCTGCTGCCCACTGGGCTGTGTGGTCAGTGTGCCCCCCCTCCCCGGGGGTCAGTGTGGTCGTGTGTGGAGGTCAGTGTGCACAGGAAGCCCAGCCCCTCACGCCTTTATTACAAAAAGTATTTATTTGTCCTTATAAAACCAAATGGGTGGAGCCCCCCCCCCCACCAGCTCCGGCGGGCAGCACTGGGTCAGAAGTTCACGTGGTTCCGGATGTCGTTAATTTGCTTCACCATCTCCCGGATGTGCTCGCCCCTGAAAAACCAGCGGGTGAGGCTGCTGCCAGGCTGCGGCCCCCCGCCCCCAGGGGATGGGGTGGGGGCCCTTCACTCACTCTTCCTTCAGCACGGTCCGGATGCACTTGCGCTGGTAGGCGCTGAGCGTGATGGTGGGCTTCTGCGGGCTCGTCCCCCTTTCCATCTTCCTCTGCTGGTAGTCCTTCTTCATGGTGACCTGGGTGGGGCACAGCCTCCATTTGTCCCCCGGCTCCCTCTCCGAAGCACCTCCCCCCCCCCCACCTCCAGCCCCTCACCTGCTTGATGGCGTTGCCCAGGTGGCGCAGCTGGTCCGGGATCAGCTGCAGCTCCTTCTTCATCTCCCTCTCGCTGTCCGACAGCACGGGGAGCTGCGAGTGGAAGCTGCGCAGGAGCTGCTTCATCCTTCCTCGGCAAAGAAGTCCCAGGCTTGCCTCGGGCCGGGGACGTCCCGGCCCCCCTGCGCCCCCGCTGCCCCCCGCCCTGCCCCCCACCTGTTCATGAGATCTTCTTGGCGCTCCTTGGCCTCCTCGTACTTGTCTGCCAAGCGCTCCGCCGTCTCCCGGAGGCTCTTCCTGGGGAGGAACGGGGCAGAAGGCCGGTGGGCACGCGCCCCCTCCCCGCCGGTCTCAGGGGCCCGGCCCCCCTCGGCCCCCTCTCACCTCTCCTCGCGGCAGTAACTGAGGTCTTCTAACTGCTTCTTCTTCTGGCTACACAACAACTTCACCCTGTAAGAGCAAGGCAGAGGTCAGGCGGGCGGGGGTCCCGGCCGTGGCCCCCTCGGCCGCCCCGGCGCCGCCCCCACCTGCGCTGGATCTCCTCTTTGGCCAGGTCCTGCTTCAGGATGTACTCGTCCCGGAACACCTGGGTGGCCCTGCTGAGCAGCTGCAGGCACTCCTCGGGAGGGGGTGCCACGTCCTTGTCCGAGGATCTGGGGGGACACGGGGGGGGGGCGTTAGACCCGCCGGCCCCCCAGCGTGCCCGAAGTCAGGGCACCCCGGGGTTCACTGACAGAGTCTGCCTTGGGGGTCCGAGGCTGGACCCGGGCTCTCCTGAGGCCAGATCTGCCCGCTCCCCAGGCACCGGCTCAGCGCCTGTGCCTGCCCATGCCCGCCCACGACCCCACTTCCCACCGTACTTGAGAAAGACGGGGTTGGCGGCGCTGCGCTGCAGGGTGCTCCGGATGTGTTTCTCGAAGGAGTCCTGGGTCTCCTCCAGAATGCGCAGGGGGGACTGGGTCGTGCCGACGTCCTCCCGAGCGCAGAGCAGTGGGGGGGGAGGTGGGATGCACGGTGCTTCTGTGGCCAGAACAGGGACGCAGTCGGTGCAGGCGCCGCAGGCGGGCCCCTCGCGCCCCCCATCCCCCCCCCCCCGGGGCCGATACTTACAGCAGAGGCCGGGTCAGGCACTCGTAGGTGTTGGTGATGCACACCATGGTGGGCCCCAGGACGTCGGACACGATCCAGAAGCCTCGGACGGGCGCCGGCCGCCTGGGGAGACCCTCGCTTGTTACAACCAGGGGGTCCCACCCAGCCGGGCGCTGACCCACCCTGGCCGTGGGGCAGGGACCCGGCCGCTCCGTGGGCACCCTTACCTGCAGGGCAGGGGCTTGGTACAGAGGATGTGCTCTACGAAGCACTTCTGCTCGGCGGCGAGTTCCTGCAGACTGTCTTTATCTTCCTCATCTGCTAAGAGACGAGCCGTGTCCAGCCCCCCCCCCTCCTTGGCGACAGCGGGCAGAGACCCCCTGCCCCTCCCACGCCAACATCCTTGCAGAACTCACCTGAGCCGAGGAACTTGTGGAGCTTGTGGATCCAGGTCAGCCCCACGCTGTGGACGCCAGCCTCGTGGGTGCAGTGGTAGCGGGAAGGACATTTGGGGTCTACAAGGGGAGGAGACGCTCCTGAGGCAGCCCCGGTGCCCGGCTGGGGACCCACAAGGGCCTGCCTCGAGCCCTGACCGTGTGGGCAGCGCCCCTGGTCTGACCTCCTCCCCAATTTCAGTCAGAGGCAGAGGGCTCCCAGCCTGGGTGCCGCAACCACACGGCCCCCTCCCCAAACCAACCAGCTCCCCTTTCCTCATCCCAAAGTGGGCATTGCCCTCCCCCCACACCCAGTTCTGGTTCCCTCTGACTGCCCCTGAGCCACAGCTGCGGGGGGGGGGGGGCATCACGGATTCCGTGACTCTCCCATCTCCCCAAATGCCCCGAGCTCTGCCGGATGTGTCCAGGACTCCTCCCTCCCCGGATCCAGTATGTCTCCCCAACACGACCCACTCTGCTCCTCGGACCCTTGCCCACCACCCCCAGGCCCCATGCATCCCCCCGGGACCACAACCTCCATGGCTGCGTGGCCTTGAGGGCCCCGTACAAAAAGCCGGTTGGCATTTGGAGCCCCTCCTCCCGGCCTTAGGCCCCTGGGGGGGACACATGGGCAGGCTCCGCCCCGGGGGGCAGCCCCTCACCTCTGTGCAGCTTAATGGGGCAGGAGAAGTCGGCCTCGAAGGGGTCGTCTTCCTCCTCCCCCGATGCCAGCTTCAGCGCCAGCTCCAGCTCCACACACTCGAACACGTAGAGGGAAGGGATGAGGTCGGCCCGCGAATCCCAGGACTTCTCCGACTGCGGAGGGGCGGGCGCGTGTCCTCGGGGGTCTGGGGGCCGAATGCCCCCCGAGCCCCTCGGGAGGGGCCTTTGTTTCCATGGGGGTCCTCCCACTCCCGAGGTCCTGTGCTTGCTGGGCCGCCCCCAGGGACCCCCGAGCCAGCTCTGCCCCAGGGGACACTCACGTGCTGCTCGTCCTCCTCCTCCCCCTCGAGCACCACGCAGTGGTACAGCATGCCCGACTCGGTGGCGATGACCAGGATGTTGGGCACGCAGGGCAGGCAGAGGATGGCGCAGGCGTCATAGCCGTAGTTGTCCTCGGCGGCCGGGTGCATGGGCAGGGGCCCCAAGAGCTTTCCCAAGGTCCCGACGCTGGGGAAACAAAAGCGGGCCGTGGGGACGGTCGCCCTCGGGGCATCTCCAGGACCAAGGCGGACCGGGGCCCCGACGACCTGGTGTTCGCCCATCCTTCCAGGACTTCTGTGCCCGCGCTGAGAGCCGTACTTGGGCACAGTGCCGAGAACACAGTAGGTGTTTCATGAGGGGCTCGGGGTCCCCCTCCCCTGAGGCTGGGGGTGCGCCCCAGTCTCCTCAGAAATCTCACCTCTCCCTGTAGCGTGAGCCCCTTCTACACCCCTCCATGTTTGTCGGGGAGCTCAAACCCAAACCAGCCAGATAACAAGGGGCGCGTTGCCTCGTTTTTTGCAGCGGGTCTGTGGGCTCAAGGGCTGAGCCAGAGTCGGGTGAAGTTGGGGGGCTGCCAACGGCCCGGGGCACAGGGGTGACTGAACTGAGCCCTTCAGGGTGCCCACTGGGCAAACTGCTCGCGTCACCCCTCGACTCTCCGCTGGGCTCGGGCCCTCCTTGGACACTTGTACGCCCCAATAATGAGCACCAACAGAGCTCCGGCTGTGCAGAGCACCTTCTATCTGGCTCTCGCAGCCACTGTCCCCACTTTACAGATGAGGAAACTGAGGCAAGCAGCAGGCAGGAGCCGAGTCGGACAGCGCGGTGGAGTCAGGAGGACCCGAGTTCCAATTCGGGCTAAGGGATGCCGGGCAAGGCAGTGCTTGCGCTCCTCTGTCCCACGAGCTGGGGAAGGACGTGGCAATGAAACCCCCAAAGGGGTCCCCGGCCCCGGTGTGACTCGGACCGCCGCACCTGCCTGCGGCGCCCCTCCTGGGGTGGCCCCTTAGGGGCCGTCGTCTCGTACCAGAACAAAATGGAGTGAAAGCGCTTCCGGGCACACTCGGCCCCTCAGCTCTCTCCGGGCGATGTCCCACTCTGTCACCATCTCACGCCCCGGCCTGGGCACCCCTGTCCCCTTCTCGGACACCACAGACAGCTGCCGTGGGACAGGGGCCCGGTTCGGTGGCCCTTGGGGCACAGTTCTCTGTTGCTCTGCCGAGCGGCGGCTCCGTTCCCAGCCAGTCTGCCGGCCATTTCTCAGTCCCCGTCACAGGAGCGCTTGTCCGCCTCCGCCGTGCCCGCCGGCCCCGTGCCCGCCCCGCCTCTCACAGAGGCCCTCTGAGACCTTCTGGTCGGCACCGGGGGGAGGGGAGCCCCCTCGGGCAGTGAGTCGATGCCTTTATTGATCCCTTTGCTTAATCTCTCTAGTACAAAACTAACTTCCTGCTCTCCACGGGTTCAGCGCGCTGACCCCGCGTCTCTGACCTTTGCACGACACTGCCGCCGGCTCCTTGGTGCAGAAGGGCCGTGCTTCAAAGCCCGGGCGGGGGTCCCCTGCATAACCAGGCCTTGCCCATCCTGTCTGCCTCCCCGGCGCCCTCCTGGTCGGGGCGGGCTCCCTGCCTCCGGCCCCCCCGAGGGAGGCCCCCCAGCTTACCTTTGCATCAGACTCACATAGGTAAGGAAGGTCTCCCCGTTCTCGTACAGGATGTACAGCGGGTAGGCCAGCACCTCCTCCTGGCCGCGCTGCCCAAAGACGTTCTTGGGCACTGTGGCCAGAGGCCCAAAGTCGAAGGCGACGGCCGTCTCTCCGAGGGAGGCCGTGTACGCCCTCCTAGAAGGTGGCAGACAAGAGAGAGCGTCTCAGGGGGCCGGGGGGCGGCCCGGGGGGGGGGGGAGCACCTCACACAGGGCCTTGCAGGTCAGGCAGAGGGAGCTTTGGGAAAAGCACAGAAAGAACTCGGCCCCTGTGCCCATCCCTACAGAGAAACGCCCTCTGCCCTCAAAGGGCACGAGAGCCCAGCATGGGGGCAGCCAGGGCAAAGGCAGTAGAGGAGCAAAGGGCAGGTGCATGAAAGGGAAACAAAGGCCGACGGGGGATCTGCGTTTGATCCTCAAGAGAATCGGGACGCGCTGCCATCCCCAAGCACTGCCTAATGTGGGGCGCCCCATGGGGGGTCCCTAGTCCGCTACTGCTGGCCTGGGGACCCCTCAGAGCTACAAGCTTACAGCCACCGCGCTACCATCAGGCCCACACAGCAAGGGCAGGTGAAGGCCACTCCCCGCTCCCTCCTCCCACAGCCACAAAAGCACCCACAAAAAACCGACCCCCAGAAAACCTGCCAACTCCCAAGGGCTCGAAAGTCTTTAAGCACAGAGCTTGAGCTCAAGGGGGCCAAACGCCCCGCCCATTTGGTGCCCCCAGCTTCAGGCCCTCAGCCAGACTCGCAGGGTCCCAAGGAGGGGCTGGACCCAGAGACCCCCGGGGGTGGGAGTGAAGCCTCGGTCTCCCCACCAGTAAAATGGGGCGGGCGAGTTCTTTTTACAGGTATTATCTCATTCAAGGTTCTCTCAAGGGAGCCCACCCTAAGGGACAGTGGCCCGCCTGTGCCTGAGAGGGAGGCCCTGGGCAGCCACGGCAGCAAAGCTCCGGGGTGGGGGCGAGGGACGTCTCCGTGCAAAGATGCTGCCTCGTGAGCATTAAGGGTTAGGGGCTGCCCAGAACTCCTGCTCCAACCTTTGGCCCCCGAGGCCACAGACACACACAAGGACACAGGGTCTCAGCCCTTGGGACCACTAGTTGTCCTGTAGGGGTGGAGGGGGTGATGTGAACCTGTCACACTCGAGAGTCAGACCCTGACCCGGGGGGGGCCCCTCAGGCTCCTCTATCCAGAAGACAAGGATGACCTGTTGATTGTCCTCCTTATCCGGCCTCGGCCCGGGGGTCCTGATGTGGACATTCATGGCCGGTGCCCCACCCCCCAGACTCACCCTTTGTTGAGGATCAAACTTTCCTCCTCGGCATCAGAAAGGGGGATCACCTTCACAGGGATCTGGGGCTCTCGCAGACAATAGATTCTGGGAGGGAGTGCCCAAGGGGAGAAAACCAAGCACTTAATGACACAGCATGAGCCCCGACAACATGAGATCCCATACTCCCTACCCCCAACATCTTCCAGGCTCACCAACTCCCCCAACCCAGTCTTATTTCCAGCTTTGGTCTGACAGCTTTCCAGGCTAACCACGGCCTCCAGGTTTTTTGGGGCAGCTAGGTGGCACAGTGGATAGAGCACCAGCCCTGAAGTCAGGAGGACCTGGATTCAAATCTTGTCTCAGACACTTAACATTCCCTAGCTGTGTGACCCTGGGCAAGTCACTTAACCTCAATTGCCTCAGCAAAAAGCAAAAAAAAAAAAAAAAATCTTATGTGTGGACTGGAAAGATGGGGTGGGGATGGGGAACCTCCCTTCTGTGCCCTTTACCTGTGCTCACTTGCCCACAACTCAGAGACCAGGACTTTGGCCAAACCAAACGATCCCCACCCCTAGGAGTCCCTTCTCTCCTCACCTTCTCTACTGGGATCTCTTCCATCCCCTAAAAACAAGGTCAGGCCCATCCAAACCTTTTTTAAAAAATAAGAAATCCCTAATCCCTCCCACTCATGAAAAATAGCCTCTTTCCTTGCACAATGAAACTCAATTCTGCAAAAAAATTGCCTAGAAACCTTTCCCCCCCACTACCATCAGTTCTCTTCCCTCTTCCATCATTAACCCTTATGACAAAGAACAAAAAGAAATCAAACAGTTCAGGACATGCAACGTTCTCTGCCCATAATGCCCCACACTGGCAAAGCAGGGAAGGACAGACAGTGTGTCATCCCTCGTCCTCAGCCAACCTCAGACCCCACTGACCACCTGGTGGCCAGCCTCCAGTTTCCCTGGTCCTACATCTTTCAAGCCTCCCAAGTTTCATCCTGGCTTCTTATGTCTCTGGGAAAGACTGGAGAGTGAATGAAGAGGCTCCTACAGTGGTCCAGATGACATCACAGTTGTGAGCCTAAAGGAGCAGGAGCAAGTGGGCGCTTCACAGTAACTGGGAGGTCAGGGAGGAGGAAATGCTGGGGGGGAAATGGGTTTAAGATGCTTCTGCTGATGATCGCTTTTCTATCCATGTCTTAGAAAGTAGGATTTCAGCCAAGCCTTGGAAGACTCCAGAAGATCGGGATAAGGAACACTATTCCAGGTAGAGGGAAGAGCCAGTGAGAGGCAGAGCGGAACGGGGGGGGG